>JADWQD010000011.1:1583206-1686209 GCA_016110215.1 Capronia americana
TATTGATATTGATATTGATATTGATATTGATATTGATATTGATATTGATATTGATATTGATATTGATATTGATATTGATATTGACGCGAAGGACAGACAGTAGATATCTACACCGTACGCGAGTACAGATACACAGCTCGACACATCCGCCGAGAGATCAAACCCCTCCTCTCTTGTCTTTGACCGGTGGTACGATCGAGTGCCCGCTCTAAACAACCATACACCCTACACGCTAGCCGACCGACCATACCTTATCCCCGTCAAGACCCCGTGCGGGATAAAAGCGGCTCACTCATTTCCGGAGAAGGATCCGAACCCGGCTTTGGCGGTGCAGGCGCTTTCGCCGGCGCGGTGCTGCTGCTGCTGCTGCTTCCTTTCTTGGTCCCATTCTGCGTCTGCGTCTGGGTCTGAGTCTGCGACTTGCCCATATTGCTCAAGCTGACCCATAGGTCGGGGTAATTCGCCTCGGACTACGCGGTGGGTAAGAGAGTGTGTGATTAGCGCCGAACGGGCCAGACCAGAGCGGGACGTGGAAGGGGAGAGAAGAGAGCAGAGCAGAGCAAAGCAGAGCACAAAAAGAAACAGACAACTCACATCCGCAACGACCTCTTTATACCTCCCCCACAGGTGGTCGACTTTTTTGTCGACGTCGAAGTCATCGCGGCCCGTCTCGGCGTCGACCTGCCACAGGTCCTCGTAGACGTCGCGCAGGCCGTTGCGGAACTGCAGCGCGCGGTTGGGCTGGTTGCGGCTCTTCAGGAAGGTCAGCATGCCGGCCATGACGGTGTTGACGGCGCCGAGCACGGTGATGGCGATGCGCGCCGCGTTGGAGTTGGTCGTGCCGATGGCCGTGACGGTGGCGCCGATGCCGATCTGCAGCCAGAGCATGCCGTGCGAGGCGCTCGACACGAGGTAGTAGTAGCGCGTTTGCGCCCGGTAGGCCTTCTCGAGGTGTGCGCTCAGCGTGTGTTCGGGGATGGCGGCTGCAGAAAACGATAGAATCGTCAGTCTTGTCGTTCGTTGCGTGCATGGCTTACCTGGATGGTGGTGGTGGTGGAGCGGGAAGAGGGGCCTGTGTCGCCGGTTCGTCCGCGTCCTCCTCCGTTGCAGGTCAATCTGGGGAGGCTTCGTACCGTCTTCTGGGATCCCTACCCTTTTGCGGAATGCCCTGCGTTTGTCGCTGGCGTGGGGATTGGAACTGGTCGACATGTTCCGTGAGGTGACGACTGGGGCACCGACACCGTCACCATCATGGCCGCTGACGTCGTCGCTTAGTCGTGATCCGTCGATCTGAGTGTGTGTTGCGGTGGCGGTGGATTTGGTCGGGTCTACGAGCAGACTTTGGCTGTTTAGAGACATGGCGGCGGGGACTGCTCTTCTGGGCTGAGGGTGATGGTGAAGACTGAATGCGTCCGAGAATGAGAGGACGATGGGCGGGCGGGGCCATCGTAGCAATATATCACGAGGTGCTGTCTTATGTCAATGGCACGCAACCGTTCTCATGTCTGCGTCTCGCCGTCTCGAGCACGCCGCCACAAGGAGCTGAGGATCAGGGCTGATCGGATTCACCACGTCCAGCTAGCCAGAGACGCATCGGTAGCCCAGGCGGCATGATTGTTGCTTTCAGTTCGAAGGGCCTAGACGAGGTGCCTGCTCCATGTAATGGTCGGTGGTCCTGCAAGTGAGAAGGGTCGACCATTCAGGCATACAGCAGAGGGCAGCTGTTGCAGGGGTGTCAGTGGGATGCGCAAGATGAGGCTGACCGGAGACAGAATCACGAGCGTCGCACATGATCTGGAAGAGTTCAGGCGTCGCTTAATCAACGAAGTGGCCTGGAAAGCCGTGCCACACTGCGGCTGCTGTGTCCGCTTCAGTCTCTTTGACAGCGTCTGCACCGCGAGATCGGCAGTGACCATGCGTCCAAGCAGATAGGGTAAGCGGCTGAACGGCGAGTTCTTGCGGATATGTGCCACCTGGGAAATGTGTTCGAATGATATAGCAGACATTAGGATAGAGTCAGGCTGCTCCTGTGTCGGCTTGGAACGGACTTCGCCAAATGATCGTGGGCAGCACTTTCGCATTCAGCCAGCCCCATGATGGACAACTCGTAAACTGGGTGCTCAATATGCAGAAACCTGCATGAAGAGGGTTCAGCTGTCAATGCCCAGCCAGCCATGCAGGTTGTCTAGTTGTGACATGCATGTTGGCGCGGGGGAGGCAGCACAAGGGGGGAAATGTTCAAGGCTGAGGGAAGAGAGCGCCGACTCTTGAGCGTACGAGCGTCTGTGTTGGGCGAGCACCGGGCAAGATTAACATCGTTGGACATCGTTGGACAGATTGCGGGCCGATCTTGGCAAAGCTTGACCTCGGCGCGTGTGATCGACACCGAAGACCGCAGGAGATGGACAGTACTGGCATCCATTCTCCTCGATGCGGCCGTCGAATTGCACGTCTGCTGTGTTTAAAACACGAGGTGGGAGAGGAGGCAGTCATTCATACATGGCTGCGTTGGATGAGTTAGATCCGCGTTTGCCCCAAACTCCCCTTTCCATGCTCAATCAGGCCACTACACCGGTTGAGAAGGCAGCCATGCAAGCCGCAAGGTAGGCGATGCATCTTTGCACCAACCTGCTCGAGAGCTAAGGCACCCAGGCCTGCAAGGCCACGTCGCTAACGAAGACACAGCCGCCACTTAGCCCTGCCCTATGGATTGCACGTTTGTGATTATAGAAAGGATGCTCCCTCTCGGGTCGTCCTTTGGCTTCTCGTGTGCAGCCTTACTCGCCTCTGACAATGTATCATCCACCGTCTCAAAGTCACTCGTCAGAGCCGATGCTCTCTCCGTCTCTGAGCTCACCCTGGCCTTCAACACCACTCCAGCACCCTGGTAAGACGACAGAAAACACCACAGACTATCCACTCTCCAATGCCCAGACTCCGCCTACACACGCGCAGTCGAGGCCGCTTCAGGCTAAACGGCGCTGCGGGCCGTTCGATTGGGCCGTTGAGGTAATTGCTTGGATTATATCCCTGGGCGGCATGGCGGCCGTGATCGTCGTTCTATGGGTTTACGATGATAAGCCCCTTTCGGAATGGACTCATCGTGTTTCCCTCAACGCTGTCATCTCCGTTCTAGCCCTGGTTTCCAAGGCGTGTCTCCTCGCGGTGACGACGTCATGCATTGGCCAGCTTAAGTGGACGAGGTTCACTGACCATAAGCGTCCGTTGATCCAGCTCGAGTTGTTCGATGCAGCCTCGAGAGGTCTGAGAGGTTCCTTGCGGATGATATTCACCCCGGCATTGTGGCATGTGGCTTTGGTGGGCGCTGTCGTCACGGTGGCCGCGATCGCCATTGGGCCTTTTACACAGCAGGCCATCACCTACCCGCTGCGCACCGTTAACGTATCGACGGCAACCGTACCTCGAACTCAAACATACCAGAACTCGGCCCCGGGAGGAATCCTGGCTCTCAAAGACGTCCCCCTGACTATGAAGGCAGCGGCCTATAGTGGTCTGTTTGATTCGAGCGCCGCTGTAACGCGTGCATCGGTCACCGCGCAGTGCAGTACCGGAAATTGCACTTTCCCAGAGTACTCGTCGCTGGCGGTTTGCAGCAAATGTGTGAATGTGACGCACTTGGTGACTCCGAATCAGTGCACGAGCTCCGGGCTCGGTACCCAGTGTATGAATTATACGCTGCCGAACAATCTGCTCCTTGAGGGGAGCAGCGGGCTGTTCAACAGCTCGACAAGCGCGACGCCGAACGTGGTGGTGGTGGATAACCCCGGGTCCAGTCTGGCAAACCTCTCCATCATCCTGTCCCAGGCCAGTTTCTCTCCGAGACCTGAGGATGTCAGAGCTTACGATTGTGCTATTTACTTTTGCTTGCAGCAGTACCAAACAAGCTTCCAGAACGGCGTCTTCAAAGAACAGGTCCGTCACGAATACGCTTCCGACGTCCCCTACAACATCGTCTCGCCCCTCGACTTCAACATCACTGCCCCCCCGGCATTTGTTGCCCCCAACGAGCAGACAAACTTCTCGGTGAGCGCCGTCAGCTTTCGCGCGGTAGGCTCGTATCTTGGGACACTCCTCGACGGTAGTGCTGGCGGCAGCATCGGGGAGGCCTCGTACACGTCAGATGTCATCAACGCATTGTACACCTCATTGTCTTCTAGTGGCAATGGTACCTCCATCATCGATGCATTGACAACAAGCCTGACGGCCGAGATCCGCACAAGCCCCGGTGCACAATCCAACCTTGCGCTCGCATTGGGGACCGCCACGCAGGACACGACATACATCCATGTGCGCTGGGTATGGCTCGCCCTGCCTCTGGCTCTGCAGGCTCTCGCGCTCCTGCTGTTGGGGATGACGATGATCTTGAGCTTCTACAGCAGGACGCCGATCTGGAAATCGTCCCTGCTCGCCGCCTTGTTCCTCGGCAACGCTAACGTCTCCTACAATGTATGCACACAGAAGGAAATGGAACAAAGGGCCAAAGCAATGCGGGTGAGCCTCTGGCGCGATCGGGATGGCGGGCTGCATCTAGAGTAGGTGTTGTTTCTTGCTCAGAGCCCTACTGTATATTTCACAACAATACCTCTCATCCACCGCAATCAACTGCAGTTCTCGGTCTGTCAGCCGCACCGTAGCGGGGTAGAGAGTCGGATGATCGACCCAAGTTTCCCCGCCTTCCACCGCTTCCGAGGTTTGCCATTACAGAATTGCCTCTGTCTGACTTTGTAGATCTCACATTTACTGAGCGTATAGAGAGCAATTTACAACGTCTGACCAGAACTGACACACTGCGGCCGTCGATGATCATGCGACCTCGCCGGGCATCCAGCATTCACGCAGGTGACAAACTGCGGCAAGGCTGTTGAACAGCGACCCGACGGTGTGCCTCTCACCATCCTGTCAAAACAAGCTCCCTTCTTTCATGCGTGGCTGGCCCACTCGCCGTCTTCCTGTCTTGATCTCTGCTCCGTGCTGTGTCCATGAACGATTGACACTCAAGCAGCAAACGTCATCAATCGACTGTTTCATCCCGATCACATCCCGCAACTCCGGGATCCGGTGACCAGACGATTGACGGACCATGACAAACCTGCGCCCATCGGATTGCTGACCTCTATCCTCCCTCTGCAGTCTCCCTCGTCGTAGCAGCCCATCCATACTGACCCTCGAGCCTGCCGACAATGTCGTTCCTCCGCAAGAGGCCGGAGCCCCCAGCGTTCCTCCCCGTCTTCCCTACATACCTGCTCCCCTCGCTTCCATTCCGCCGCAAGTCGCGTCAGTCCAGCACCGACAGCAACGGCTCGACCGAGACAACCGCCTCCACGACGTCCACTCAGTCGTCCTTGTCATCCAACCCGTTCACCAAGAGTCCAACCCCGACACCGATCCCGTTCTCTTCATCCTCCTCCGTCATCGTCCCTCCGGACGATAAGTTCCTCAGCGGCCACAGCTCCCACATCCAGTGTGCCAAATGCTCCACAGACCTCTGCCTCACATCCCAGATCATAAGCAGAGGTTTCATGGGCCGACATGGCCGTGCATACCTGGTCCAAGGGACGACCAGCCACGTTGAAACCATGACGCCCGCCCTGCCCAACACGTTCCAGAACAAATCCATTGCGAGAAATTTGGTCACGGGCCAACATGTCGTGAGTGACATCAGCTGCGCCATCTGCGGGAGTATCCTGGGCTGGAAATACGTCGAGGCCAGCGAAGAGAGCCAGAAGTACAAGGTCGGCAAGTTCATCCTCGAAACTAAAAGGATACGCATGAGCGTGTGCTGGGAGAATGACGAGCACGACACTACACCGGCCCAGACGTACGACGAGGCTCTTCCACTCTCCTCGCGCGAGTTGACGAGATTAGTCGACGGGCCTGGCACCGGCCCCGCTCGTGCCAACGGGGACCTGCAATTCGACTCGCAGGACGAAGACGAATGTGAAGATCTGTTCGCCGGCGTCTGGAGCCCTCAGCTCGCGGCCAAGAGGCGCCAGCGCAAGAAAGAACGATTCGGGAGGAATCCCATTAGCGAAATGCTGAAATTCGGCGCCGCAAGCAGTAATGATACACTTGCATGATCTGCCGCGAGATCCGGCAGAGACTCAGCATGGCTTTCAGTTCGGCTCGGCCACCAACCGCCTGAGCCTAGCTCATTGAAGAGCTCTTCGTCTGCCTTCCTGGTGGACAGCCAAGGCTCTCCTCGACACGGCGAAGATGGATCCACGCCAAGGAGCGTTATTGAGCTCGATGGATGCATCCTGTCCTGCATACCCAGACGGCACACCTCACAGCTGACAGCAGCATTTGATACCCCAGGAATATGGCGGCTCGATCCTGCCACACTACCCCTACCGGCATTTGCGTTTTTGTTTTGGATATTTTGGATACCCCCTGGATCACTAATCTGGAACGATTAATAACCACATGATACCCCACGTTTATACCCCAGGATATAGAGGATGTCGAATGAGACATGTTCGGGGCTTCAGGAGGTGTTTATGGTTTGGTACGGTACGATACGAATGATGTTGATTTTCTTCCATGCAGGCCAGAGGAACGTAATGGAGAGGAGAGCGCGAAGGGGGCCACGCGACGATGTTGACCGCCTGCCTATACCTTGCGTGAGAACCGGCTGCGGGCGGCTGTAGCTGCCTTGTGTTTGTCATCTCCGCCGAAACGACCATTTGTGGGCGGCGGATTGCAAGAGACAGTCTGAAACAATTGCCCTGTCCTGTACCTAGCACGGCCTGTAGGCTACAGTTCAATAGCTGTGCATCTCGTCTCAATCTAGTCTGATAGAATGATTAAATTGACTGATAATCTATGACCGTCTGCAACGTCTATCTGAATCCGAGGGAAATTGAACGCCATGTCATCCTGCTGTGCGAAGTCCACTTAGGACAGGATGTACGTACTGCAAGTCCCTTCCGGGTCACACTCAACCTCCGAGTGGCTTTCAATGGTTCGATCAGTCTTTCGCCCTATAGAAAAGTCATGTTAGTACGAGTACGAGTCACCTAATAAGTAATCCAATTGGAAAGGATAAGGATAGGATTCAAAACTTACCCTCTACCCAAATTTGACGATTCGATTTGCAAACGTCAGGACCGAACCGCTGAGAGCCTCCCTCCCACCAGAGGTTGTTTCCTCTGGCTTCTCCCTACCTATTCACCCTACCTATTCAGGCAGGCATATCCTAGTTCACCATCTTCGGGGTCGGTCGGGTCCCCGACAGACAGCTATGTGTATATGCTCTGAGGATCTTGGGATACTCAGCCAGCGAACTGTGTAGAATGTAGGTGTATGGATAGTACTCGAGTCGGTACATAGATATATCCTATCCCGGATGGACGCACGTATATATGTACATACATACATACATACATACATACATACATACATACATACATACATACATACATACATACATACATACATACATACGAACGCGGATTCACGACATCTGGTTCATTCCATCTGGTGCATTCAGGTCATCATCTATCCTACCTGCCTTGCGAGGTACTTGCTATTTGAAGAATTAACCACATTCGCCAATTGACACACTGATCAGCCCGGTTAAGCGGCACCATGTAAGAGATGGTATCTCGAGCCATCCCGCCCTTCTCTCATCTCAGCTTGTCTCGTCTCCGTTCTGCTCCCGTTCTGCTCTCCTTTGCTCTCCTCTGCTCTTCTCATGGAAGACGAATCAGCTAAGTTGAGTAAGCTTGTCACTAGGTAGAGAGGTATGTAGTCCGGTAGTCATGCGTCGTTCGAGATCCTCTTTTCGTCCCCTCCCTTCCTTCCTCCTTCCTTCCTCCCCCGCCGCATGCATCCATGTCTCTCGCCTGTAACACTGCTCATCAACAACCTTTATTGCATCCTTGGGGTAGAGGTTCTCCGTAGAAACTCCGGCATGCCATGCGCTTCTTCACTTCCGTCACAGCTATACGTTCCTACCTCTCGCATCACACCCACAGGCAAAACATCATCAGGCACGGGCGTGCTCGTGATGATGGTGATGATGATGCGGGGCCGCATGCTCGACGACCACGCTCTCGGCTTTTGCTTTCTTGCCAAACTTGCAGCACGCCTCGTGGCGGCGGAGGTTGTCTAGTCGGGGAAACCGGCGCTTGCACCCCACGCCGTGGAACTTGCACAGCATGTGTTGATGCTTTGGCCGGTGCAGCGCCATGTGGCGTTTGAAGTTGCTGCCCTCGCCGTTGAGGTACACGTGGCAGACGGGGCAGTACATCTTGTTGCCGCCGTGGTGGGTGGCCACGTGCTCGTCGCGGATGTGCTTGTACGTGAACGACTTGGAACAGTTGGGGAACGTGCACTTAAAGGGCGGGCCGTTGTCGTGCGCGTGTTTGTGGTGTTTGTGCGGGGTCGAGGAGGAGGACGCCGTCGTGGCCGTCGTCGCAGAGGATGAGGCGAGCATCGAGGCGAGGTGTTTCTTCGAGATGTGGCCTGTCAGCGCGGCTTCGGAGGCAAAGTCCGCGGCGTCGCACGCTTGCCATTGGCACTTGGTGACTCCCTTGGCGAGGTGCACGGCTTTCAGGTGCTTCTTGAGGTCTGTCCCCGTGGCGAAGGAGGCGCCGCACACGGTCCCACACGGCATGAGCCATTGGCAGGCGCGGGATGTGCTGGGCGCCGAGACGGCAGAGAGCAGGTCCTGCGTGTTGGTCAGAGGGTCTTTGGGGGCGTCCGTGGCACGAGGCCCGTTGAGTTGATGTGGCGATCCGCCTGCGACGGGGTTGCTGTCAGCCATCGGAAGGGCCTGTTGGAGGAGTTGCTGGTGATGAGCAACGGCTGGGTGGCAGCCAAAGTTCAGTGAGAACGGTGGGAGGGGGAGTTGCTGGCTCAGCCCTGGGTTGCCGGAGCAGAGCTGTTCCTGGGCGATGCTGTTCCAGTAGGGGACCGTGTTGCCAAAACACTGATGATGCATGGGAATGTCGACTGGAGGGACTATCGTGTTAGATGGAGCGGCGAGCATGTCGAGGTGTTGGAGGCCCTGCATGGCCGGTTCCTCCAGGCCCAGGTCCGAGTGGGTAAAGCCAGTGTTGTGCAGCAATGGCACGGAGAAGGAGAGGCCTAGATTCTTGTCCTTCTCGAATTCCGTCCAGTCGACGCAGTCGAAGCACGAAAAGTCACATTCGTCACAGGTGTCGGGACATGCTGAGCCATCAGGGCAGTGGGCCGTCTTCTCGTGGCCGCACTCGCCGCATCCGTCGGTGAAGTGGCAGGGTCTCTGGATGGCTTTGACATGCTCCTCGACGCAGTCGTCACAGTCGTCGACGCAATCGTCGCAGTCCATCGGGGTTGGCGAGCTGTGATGCGGCTCGTCACAACAGCCGGGCGACGGCGGGTCGAAGCCGACGAGGCTGTCGGCGCCATGGTCGAAAGTGACGCAACAGTCCAGAGCGTTGGAGGAGAGGAACGAGGCCTCGTCGTCATCTTCGGCGCAGCAGGCGAATGCATGTTGGTCGGCCGGGAAGCGCGACGAGCTTCTGGATGTGGCCTGGCTCCTGATCGGGGACCTGTAGTTCTGCGAACGCCCGGCCAACCTCGACTTGGCGGGGAAGACGTCGAGGGGGTTGACGTAAGGCTGGTGGTGGAAGTCCTGGGCGGTCAGGCCCTCAGGGGAGATTCGTCCCATTGTGAACTTGTAGACGGTGGACTGTGGATTGTGGCCTGTGCAGTCTACCCTCTGTACTCTGAGGTTGCCCGTCCCAAGGCTGTGGTCACTGGTGGTTGGCGTGCGTGGGGGAACGGAAGCAGGTGAAACTTTCGTGCGGCGGGCACAAACAAGTGCGGGATGTGGGCACGTGACAGTAGAGCGCAGCCTAGTCTCAATATGATTAGTGCAGAGAGTGACGTGAGTAGTCACGTGATAGGACATGCCCGCCAGCGAATGAGGTACACAACCTTAGTCAGCGACATCCTGGGATCCTGAACTCAATCCTTTTGCTGTATATCTCACTTCAAGAAGTGCGTGAATGTGAGGCGCACTGGTCAAGGAGTGGAGGAGATGAGCTTTAATCTCTTTCTTGCAGATGCACCGGAGTGATTGACCTACGACAACACTCGCCCACCTTCACCCAGCATCCCAAGCACCCGAATTCAAACCAACAACTCCATCGCTGTGACCACTTATCACTCGGTCGTTGCGTCCTCCGTTCCTTCTGTGGTCCCCTATCATCGCTTGTTAGACCTTTATCCTCGTCGCCTGGAGGTAAGAGCTTTCCACCTACTATTAACTCGTTGAGAATCCACGCCCCGGCGAATGTGCCACCACCACCGCCGCCGCTCTGTTTGACTCGTCAGATCTCTCGTCGCGACTATGAGATCGCAAACAATTTGCAACACGCCACAGATGGTCACTTTACCCGCTCAAGCTGCGCTCTGAGGTTGTTCATTGTGGTTTGCAACTCCTCATCAAGGCTGAAGTTCCACGCTCTCGTGATGCAGCTGCTCGAGGAAGGCAAAGATGTTCTGGCAATGCCCCTCGCTCTACCGCATGTGCACCGCGCTGGTGAGTTGCTCAAGTGGATGGATCAATAATGTTTGGTTCCTGTCGTCAATCTCGGCAGATTTGCAGACGACTTGTACTTCCGTCCTTGCATACACACGGTATACCACCCACGAGAGCGGCCCTCCAAACCCCGACCTCCGCGAAATAGCCTTGTCTCGACACAGTTCCAAATGGAGAGCCACGTCTATACAGTAACTCAGCTGTCACGGAAATAGATCCTCACGTTATCCCGCGGGGTTGTGGTCGCATGGCGCCTATACCCAAGGGAGAACTCCCCTTGCAGACGAACTGTCTTGTCTCGTCTCCTTCCACGGGATGAGGGCTGTAGTCTCGGTGGCCCTTGTAAACGGTGGACCCACGGCCGGTAGGGTGCTTTGCTTACATGTACAGCTTCTGGCCTGGTGACCTTAGCGGGTGTTCTGCTGCCACGGACACCAACTTGAGTGAGCGCTAATGACTGACCACAGTAATATCCGTTCTATCAATCCCATATAACCGACATATCCGAAATCGTTCGCATCGAATAGTCCCTAGCGCGTCGGGATGGCCGTATATTGCGTGCTTACCTCGAACAGACATCCAATTTGGCCGCGTTGGACGTATCGCACACTCCCCGTCTAGCCCCTTACTGAGGTCCACAGGCATGCTCGCATGCAAACATGGTACACCTCATCTCATCTCTACGGCAGTGACATTCCCTTGCTTGGACGTCCCAGGTCGAATGTAGCTAGCTAGCCAGCCAACTGCTGGCTGCCGGTACTGTCACTCATCGGCGAAACCCCAAAAAACGCCCGGCGTACGTATTGATGCGTGCACACACACACAGCTACCAGGACGACCAGCACCGGCAGCATCACAACCACTGGAAAGTTCAAAGCACGGGAAAAATGGTTCGAGTAGCTGCAGCTTGATATTAGGAGGAACAGTTTACTAGATGTAATCATATACAGTAGTTGTAACACACTCTGTACCTAATGCTACTAGGTAGTTGGACTACAAAGCACCAGTCGTCACCACCACTGTGAATTATTGTATTCATTAAGCTGTTCCTACTATTATCAAGCTGTATCTATTTAAACCTCTTGTCCCAGCCTCTAAATATGTGGTGGTTGCAATGTAGCCAGTGCTCGTCGTCCTGGTAGCTCTGTGCGTGTGTGTGCACGCCTCAATATGTACGCCCGACGTTTTGGGGTTTCGCCGATGACTCTACTACGTGCGAAGGACCGTGCTGAACACTCTCGATGTCGTACCGTACCACTAAAGGTCCACCAGATCAGGTCAGATCATCTCGCCTCTCCTATACTGCCTGCGCTTTCTCAAACGCTCCCCAATTCGGATGCGGGCCGGGACTACGCTCGCTACCTTACCCTACCCATCAAGCCTTCCTTATCGGGCAGGGAGCCAGACGGTCGATTCTGCCATCATTGTCGACAGAACCGTACATCAGTACAGCCAATCCTCACTAGTAATAAGATCGCCAGGTCCTGGTCGGGGGAGAAGGTTGACGAACCGTCCACCGCTTACCATGGCCAAGGGGAATGGATCCTCCTTGCCTGGCGGCCGAAGAGTCCTCCGTATTGACCATTTCTCACGTATGTGAATCGCGTGGTGAGGATCGAACGGACGGATTGGACGATTGGACGATCGCACGCATTAAATTCACAATGTGAGATGCCTTTCAATAGACGCAATGGACTGGGACGGCGATCCAGTCGTCGTCCGGCGTCCGTATCCGTCCCTCGATTCCGTGTCTCTGTCCGTCCGCATTAGAGTTTCGCTGGGCCGGTGAGCATAGCCGGAACCATCTCCCATGAGGGCCGTTTCGTGTACGTACGTCCCAAAGTCGCCGAGTTGTCGTTTATGGCGGTCGGGGCGGTGCGGTATCCTTCAGCTGGTTGAGGAGCGGTGGAGGATACCTAGCTACTTTCCAGAGCGGCAAAGGTCAGAGGCAGGCAGTGCTAATTGAGTTCGCCGGTGTAAGACCTTATACTCGCATTCCTCGCCACAGCGTATGAGGATGGGGGTTGGCGCGGTGCACGTGCCGAACCCGTCGGGTCACTCATCGGGCTAACTAATAGACGCGAGATCGAGCCGGTTCAATGGGGTGGGTCACATAAGCCTGACCTCCAGCCCCTGTAAGCATTAGCTGTGTTTGCGGGGAGTGGTACTACTCCCATGTGCCTTCGACCACGGTCCGGAGTTCATGGCGCGGGTAGAAACTGTATGTAACTGGAACGAGTGAGTGCCACAATCTTTGGAAGTCGTAAGCGTGGATGACCTGGACCTTTGTCGTAGCGGGGGACATAACCCAGGCTACGAGTGCAACATGTGTATTGGAGACCGCCGAATGCCAGTGTGTGGTCGAGGTCATTACTTTGCACAGGACGTGAACAGGATCGACTGATCAGCGATGTTGCTGTCGATGGTGGTACCCCGGTATGCCCCGCCCCGCCAGAACGCAGCTTATTAGCGTACAGTTTGGACCGATGGGAAGATAATCGAGGCTCGTCTTGCCGATCATGCAAGGTATGCAAAAGCTACGTGGTAGATGCATTGCTGCGCCAGCCTACCAGGACTCAATCTCCCCCCCGGACGCGACCAAGACATTCTGCTTTGACCGATCCCAGTGACATGCTCGAATGGAGCCTCAGACGCCTCTGGATCGGGACCTCCGACCATCGCCGTTGCAGAACTGCCGCAGCTCGTACCAGAAGACCAGCCTGGAGCAGCCTCACCACGGCGTGGCGTTTCACGGAGTGTTTCGAAGAGTTGGATATCAGGAACGTACAGTATCATGGATGGACCTGGTCGACTTGGACGCTCTGGCTATCTACGCACCTACAATGAAGCGACTGGCGGTCGGGGTCGAGCCATCGCTCAGAGATCAGTGCAGGAAGAGAGACACTGCCCGGGCTCGCGAGTGGCGACGGACTCACGCAGGATGCAGACCACTAGCCAGATCGTGATGACATTTCCTTCACGCCGTGTGGTGAGGTGTATGGCGACTGCGCGTGTGATCAGTGCTCAGCCTAAAGGATCCATGCCACACATGCCTCGTCGTATCACCGAAGTGCGTCGACGCGTGACGCCTCTGCAATGCAGTGAGGAGACATACCAACGCTGGATGGAGCCCGACTCGGGGACCAGCGTCTGCCACCATTGGCAACCTGATGCAACACTCGTCCCTGCTCAAGAACAAGCAAGGGGAGCGGAGAAGTGAACTTGGGACAGAGGCCCGGATGTGGCTCTTGAGAGGCAGCCTGTGGTACAGCCTATGATTGAGCTTGCCAATCCCACAACCCATGCAGGGGCGCTCGATCAGCAAGCCGATGATTCGTAACCAGATTGTCGGATTCCTTTTGCGCTTCCGATTCTGAGATCAGAAAGGAGGTCTCCGATCGACGAGTGGTTTGCACTGGCCGACGATACGAGGAGCGGCAGACGCGGGGGGTTGGATGATGGCCACTGCTGCAGATACGAGGTCGTTCTGGCTCTGGTTGAGCATGTGTGTGTGAAAGCGAGAGCGAGTGGTGATGGAAGGGAGATCGAAAGGCCAGGCGAGGATTGGTGCATCTCGCCCGCCCCACAGCTGCAGAAAGGCGGTGGACGCGGGGTCGCCGTTGCTTATTCGTTCACTTCAAACTCACTTCGCTTCGCAGACATCGCACCAGGATGCCCGTTCGAACTCGGATTCCACTCATTTCCCTTCTCTATGTGCAGGCCTCAATTGGCGCACGTGCCCGATGCTCAATGTGCTTGAATGTCACACGGCCATCCCGGTCTCCAGTGCATTCCTAGGAAAACAGGAGAAGGCCATCAGACCTGGCGGGGGAGGGCTGACTCTCTGAAAGTCTGTGGCCCTCGATGGATACGAATATTCTCTCTCTCTTACTGGTCCAAGTTGCAACGCGACCGACTGATGGCTACGCAGCCTCAGATTCCTGTTGTCATGCTCGGCCACTCTTTCTCGAGTTGTACCAATCGCCAGCCGCAGGTGAGGGCAGGGGAGATCCAAACAGGTTGGCATTGACATGGTCCCTGCGTTGACAAAGGGTTGATCGAGTGTGGACAGAATGCCTGTGTCATCCGGGGAAAGAGGCTTCCCAGCCGCGATAGGGCACTTGATACGCACCGTGGGGTTCGCCTGCCCTCCCTCCCCATTCCTGCTTCATGATACATTACTTAGGACAGGCTGAGGGTGCTCTTCTTTCATGTCACGCCTCCCTGCCATCGAGCCCGCTGCACCTGGAACCTCTCCCACCGTCACCAGCCGACGTCGACGATGCGCCTGATACACCTCGATCAGCATGGCAGGCTCAGCCTGACCAGACACCTCACCAGCCAGATCCCACCGTACGCGATCATCTCACACACCTGGGGTGCCGAGGAAGACGAGGTGACGTTTGACGACATGCGAAATAGCAGCTGGATAGCCAAGGCAGGAAGTGCCAAGCTCAAATTCGGTGCTCTGCTCGCCAGGAAAGACGGCCTGGACTATTTCTGGATCGACACGTGCTGCATCAACAAAGGAAACCAGACTGAAATTCGTGAGGCCATCACGTCCATATTTCTCTGGTATGCCCAGGCGGCGAAGTGCTATGCGTTGCTGTGCGACGTGTCTTCACACCAGCCTCGCGTCACGGATGGCGACACAGCACAAGCACCAAACATACGACAGGCCCGCTGGTTTACCCGAGGCTGGACGCTTCCAGAGCTCCTCGCCCCGAAATGCGTCGAGTTCTACTCTCAGGAAGGCCAATTTCTAGGGAACAAGACAACCCTTGAGCAGCAGCTTCACGAGATCACCCGCATTTCCAAGCAGGCTCTTCGTGGATTGCCCCTGTCCAGCTTCACCGTCGAAGAGCGCATGAGCTGGGCTGTTGGCCGTAAGACGGCAAGAGTCGAAGATCAAGCCTATTGTCTGACCGGCCTCTTTGACGTCACCATACTGCCCTTCTATGGCGAGGGACTAAACGCCTTTCGACGCCTGCGGCGCCTGCTCGCGGAAACTTTTGGAATCCGACTGAGCAAAATCCCGCGGCCTTACCAATCATCGACCTCTGATTCCGGGGCCGCGCAGACGAGTGCGACAAGAGATGGCAGCTTGCCCGCCACACCAGCACCGACCCAATGCACGGCAATGCTGGCGTCGCTGGCTTTTGACCAGATGGAATGCCGCCGAGCTACAATCAAAGATGCCGACCCATCCACCTGCAAATGGTTCTTGACGCATCCTGCCCACACGGACTGGGACACGGCAAATAATCTTCATCAGCACGGCGGGTTCCTCTGGCTCACTGGGAAGCCTGCAACCGGGAAGTCGACATTGATGAAATTCGTCGTGGCACATGCTGAAAGAGTGCAGTGTAAAAACGATATCATCATCTCATTCTTCTTCAACGCTGGAGGATTACCCCTGGAAAGGTCGACCGAGGGAATGTATCGTGCTCTACTTGTGCAGCTTCTCACACAGGCTGCAGATCTGCAACCGATCGTTGAGGGTTTCCAGTGCCAGCCCTGGACCGTTGCGGCTCTGCGCAACATGTTCGTTGCCGCGATCGCCAGCCTTGGACCACGCCGCTTGAAATGCTTCGTGGATGGTATCGACGAGTGTAACGCAGGGGAGATTCAGGACATGATTGTCTTCTTCGAGGACGTCGGTATGAACGCCATCCAATCCGGTCTCCGGCTCCATATGTTCTTCGCCGGCCGGACCTCCACCACCACTGGCGTTCGATACGGTCGGCAGCTGATCTTGGAACTGGAACAAGGCCACGTCGAGGACATAGCCAATTATGTGAAACGTCACATGCGCGTCGGTAGTGGAGGGAGGGGGAAGACGGCAGAAGAGATGGCAGCCAAAATCCGAGCGAATGCGGACGGTGTGTTTCTGTGGGTAGTGTGGGTGGTCAGCATTCTGAATGATGAATCCAAACGGAGCAACGTCTTCCGCGTGAAGAGGACATTTGAACAGATTCCATCAGGACTCAATCAGTTCCTCGCATACAAGCTGAGAAAAGACAATCCCCGCATGTTGCACCTGGTCCTCGGTTTGCAATGGATCTTGTTCGCGGCACGACCACTGACAACAGAAGAGTTCTACAGTGCCTGCGTAGCCGGTCTCGGTCGCGCCGCATCATTGTTCAAGTGGTGGGATCCCGAACAAACCACGTCCGATCACATGGTTCGATTTGTGCTCGGCACGTGTCAAGGACTCGCCCACCTCACCAAGTCCAAGAGACCCACGGTCCAGTTTGTCCACGCTTGCGTCCGTGAGTTTCTGCTCAAGGACAACGGCCTTGCTGAGCTGTGGCCAGACATCAGAGGTGATGTGCCGGCATGGAGCCATCAGGATCTGAAACGGTGCTGCGCAAACTACCTTGAGGCCGATCTATCCCAACACGTTCCCTCGAATCAACCACTTCCGAACGCCGATTCCGATGCCTGCAAACGTCTCCGAACTACAGTTACACGTAAATTTCCCTTTCTCGACTATGCCACCCGGTATCTCTGGCACCACGCCGAGGAAGCTGTGTCTAATGCGACTCCTCAAGGGGACTTCTTGAGGTGTTTTGATTTGAAATCGTGGCTCGGCAAAGCCAACCTGCTTCATCCAGATGACACCCGGCGTCACCCCCTCAATACCAGTCTATTGTATGTCTTTGCGGAATACAACTGTCCAAAGCTGATCTACTCGCTGCCGCGCCACATGTGGACCGTGCGCATTCAAGGAGAGCGGCACAACCACCCCCTTTTTGCCGCCTTTGAAAACGATCACCACGCCGCTGCTTCGGCGCTATTATTGCGGCCTGCGTTATACCCAACCGAGGACGGCGCCATTAAGCTTAGTGAGGGACAAGAGCTCTGGACTATTACGCCGATCGACGAGGAGGGATGCACAACATTACACTGGGCATGTAAGTCAGGCTGGGTGGACATGGTACAGCTGCTGCTAGACGCGGGTGCCGACTTCGAGCGGACTGACAAGTATCGACACACAGCACTGCATTGGGCGTGCCAGTCAGGCTGCC
The DNA here is from genome assembly GCA_016110215.1 of Capronia americana. Lineage (NCBI taxonomy): Eukaryota > Fungi > Ascomycota > Eurotiomycetes > Chaetothyriales > Herpotrichiellaceae > Capronia > Capronia americana. The sequence goes on from JADWQD010000011.1 coordinate 1,600,790, forward strand.
CGGACGTGGTACAGCTGCTGTTGAACAAGGGTGCCAAGGTCGACGCGGCCGACAAGTCCAACTGTACCGCACTACACCGGGTCTCTCAGCGGGGTCTCAGGGAAGTGGCGCAGCTGCTGCTGGACAAGGGCGCCAACGTCAACGCGTCCACCCAGGGTGGAGAGACGGCTCTCCACCGGGCGTGTCAAGGTGGTCACCAGGACGTGGTGCAGCTGCTGCTAGACAGGGGTGCCAACATCGACGCGGCCGACGCGCGTCGATCAAGGCCTCTCCACCTGGCATCGGCACAGGGCTTCACGGAAATGGCAAAGCTCCTACTCGACCGAGGTGCCACGGTCGACGTCACCGACGTCGCCGGACACACACCACTGGACTGGGCGGCTCTACGTCGCCACACGGACATCGTGCAACTCCTGCTGGGCAGGGGCGCCAACATCGCCATGACCAATCCATCAGGATTTGTGACAACACCCTACTGCGCCGCCTTGTTCTGGCCACACGGTAACGGCGCAGCGGGTACCGGACAAGTATACTAGCTCCATGGCTTCTCACGGCTGGTAAGGCAAGGGCAAGGACAAGGACAAGGACAAGGACAAGGACAAGGGCAAGGGCAAGGGCAGTGGTCCCAACAGATATCTCTTCGTTGTTTGATTGAAGGCGGTAGGCTATTAGTACCAGGGTCTTGATTCGGCGAAAAAGTATGTCCTCATATATGGTATGGTATACCTTCAAAACATGGTCCACGTATGTATGTCCTCTGCGCTCGCCGCCGAATCCTCCTCGGTGCCAGGTTCCCCTTTCGGAAGTGCCACACCGTCATGCGGCCACTTTGGTCCGCTGTTCCGTCGCTGCCTCGTTTCGCCTTCAGGGTCTGTGCAGGCGTCGACGTCCCCGGCGGTCGCACTAGATCCAAGGCATGGAGCGTGTGCCAGCTTGCTTGCTTGTTGCGCCAGGCTCGTCGCCAACTCACCGAAGCGACGAGATGCCCGGCTTGTCCTCTTGCGCCGACAGCCACTGATCGACGATATGGTGCTGTGCCTTTCAAACAGATGCGTGTCTGTGTCGCTTATCCTTCCTCTTCTGATAGGATAGCCGAAGAATTCCTTCACACAGCCAGAGAATCGCCGGTAATGCTTCCTCTTTTGACAGCCGGAGATTCCCCGAATTTATGACTTCATCGCTGCCTTTCTTGTCTCGCCGTCTTGTCTTGTCCTGTCGTTGTCCTGTCGTTGTCCTGAATTTCCCTCACCACCCTCCATCTTCAACAAACTCCTAGGTGTCCAGTGCGCATTGGGATATCTATTGTGTGTCCGCTCAGCGGCACGGCAACAAGCTGCCGCGTGAACAGAGCATGGCGCACATCGTCGCAAACATCTCAAACATGGATCTGGGCGAGGTGAAGGGCTTAGGCCCGCTTTCGTCTCATCAACACGGTCAGTAAATCTGTTGGTGGTCTTTCCCGTGCTAATCTTGGACAATGCAGAGAAATCGCCTGAGCAGCGCGCAGGGGCATCTTCACTTTCCCAAGCGCGTACGTACCTGAAGAATTTCTATCACTGGAAATCCAGGGACGCCGACGGAATCCATTCTCATGAGGAGTTTGAGGAGCCTTTCGTATGTCAGATATCTACGATCGAGTGGTGGAAGCTGTGCAACGAGTTCCAGCTCGACGATGAAACCGCACCCTCGTATGTTCTTATTCTTCTGTTCTTTCGAAGCCCTGCGCTATTGGTTCGAGAGTTTTTGACTGACTGCATCCCTTCAGATGGCCTAGATTTTCATACAACTCAGCGACATCGACTCTCCAGATCTACGCAATGCCTTCCACAGTGCACGAGTCCGTCGTGGAGTTCTTTCGAGAACACCTCGGACTGGCCGTACACGCCATTGATGAACCCCTCCAGAGCAAGGTCAGCTTTCGCCAACACAGAAAAATTAGGGCGTTTACCGGGGAATACGAAGATTCAGTGAAAATTCCCGACCTCGCAGTCAGCGTTAAGAATATTCACGGAAAAAAAGAGATGAAATTGGCGATAGAGATCGGCTTCTCTCAGACCTATCAACAGCTTGAACAAGCCGCCCGACTTCTTCTCCGCAGCCGCCCTCCACCTTCGATGGTGGTTATGGTTAATATCTCCGAATCTCCAACATACAAATGTCCGCTTGCTTTCGACCTTCATAATTGCGACAGCCGGGATATCCCTCGAGATTACACGAAGATCCTCGAGGAAGATTTCACATACGAGGGGGATTATGGGCCGATCGAGTACAAGGGACACCAGTGGGCAGGCCGTATCTCGGAGGTGACGATGGAAACTTGGGTAATCAATCCTGCGAACAACGAACCCCAGCGAAAGGGCAAGCGAACACAGATTCTTCCTCCGACCCATGAATCCCCACAACTTCACCTCGGCGACTTCCTCGACATCGGTCCCCACGATCCCCAGATGACGTCGTTTGATTGGGATATACTCCGAAACGACCTAAAAGAAGAAATCAGACAACTGGCTGTGGATAGGTGTCACGATTGGTTGCGGCAAAGTCGAAAGCGCGCAGGCTTAGTCGGCGACAAAGCTTACAAGCCTTTCTGAGTGCCCGAAGCCCGTAGCGTCGCCGGCGACTACACAATCGACGCAGATAATGTTGAGCTGGATGCAACAACAGGCAGTGAGCTGATGGGCCAGAAGCAAGATATTGGAGGGCCATGCGGATCGGAACTCGATGGCAACAGAGCGGTCGGCCTACGATCCCAAGTTGTACCAGGACATTGCGGCCAGTGTGTGTATGAAATATGGCCTGGAAACAAAACGGAACGAACAAGTTCTCTGCAGCGGGGGAGAGAGAGGTAGAGAGAGCACGACGAACAGACGTCCATGAAAATCAGACGGAGCAGCCAGACCCTTTTTCCCTCCAAGCGCTTCCTGATTTGACCTTTTGCCTGTCTTCTGATAAACCCCATGGTGTGTGACTCTTCCCACCTCGCCATAACGTAGTCAGTCAATGCGGCAAGCATACACGATCGGCGTGGAAAACTGATGGATGAGGTCGATGGATGGTTGACGTGAGACCAGTACATATGCTCGCCCGAGCCAATGCAGAAGCACAGCACAGCACAGCACAGCACATTCAGTCAACAACAGACTTGTCGAGACCTCGAGCCGACCTTTGTTCCCAGAGGCCCCAGTTCCAATTCCAGGGGTTTCGAAATGCTCACAGAGACCCCTGTCCCGAGCCCTTTCTATCATCGTCGTGAGAGCCGTCCGACTTCCGGCTAGGAGGAAGTGTGTCCGGTTCGCCCTGGTTGGAGCCGTCTTGTTTGTATTACTGTACGTCGCATTCTGCCCGCAGAAGGGTGCTGGTCGGAAGAACTGGACGCCGCTGTCCATGTCACCCCCTTTCGGAGTCATCCCAGGACTGGTAGGATACTGTATGTAACTCTCCTCACTACGAGAACGAGATGTGGACTATCTCTGCGTAATCCACGAGACGTTCAGCTGCGCCTGACCAGGCAGCAATTCTTCCCACTTTAACTTCGCCAGCTCCAAACCATGGATGGCAGCTCATTTCTGAGGTACTCTTGCTGATATCGGAGTGAGTGGAAGAAGACTAGGATAATCAGCCATTGCCATGTCGAGATGGCTACGCGACGTCCTACGCAGATCAGATTGTGGGTCATCGACGTAACAACTATTTCTTCAATGTTTGGGCTTGAGAATCTGTGTATCGGGTAGTACAAGCCAAGGAAAGTATTTCGGTTCGCCGAGGTCGACTTCTGGCCCCAAAATCAATGGTATCCTCAATAGAGAGGCGGAGCCAAGCTGGACAACGCTGGACAAGCCTTGGTGTGCCACAGCTGGGCCAGGCCCGAGAGAGGGATCGGAAGTCTGATCAAGCGTTCGCTATTCATCAAGTTTACGGCAATCCTACGGTAGCTGGTGTGCTTGGTTCGACACCTCGCGGGTTCCTTCGCTGTCTCCAAACCTGAGCATCTGGAAGCGACCCCTGGGGACTGACAGCTTGGATTGAAAGGAATAAGGCTCGTCGGGTTTCCGGTAGAATTGTTCTATATAACCCCTTCGCACGAACCCTTTATCTACTTACTCTAGCACATCGCATGTTCTCTTGCCTCGCCTTGCATTCTGGAGAAACACAATGCCAGCCCTCGATGAGTTTCAGTCAACCCCATCTCCCCGAGTCTCCATGGAGGACACCGTCTTGCGCGGGTTTGCCGAAGAAGTCTCCCGCCCTCAAACAGCTTCCCACGGACAACTTGAACAGCTATACTGGCCTGTCGCGCACCTGTGGGATACTCGTGTTCCCGGTCAGACATCCTGTGCGAAGACCTCTGGAAGAGGCTACCTATAGAATGGGCTGGCCGGATCTGGGAAGTCCAGCTGGAGCGGGTCCATCTCCTCAATGTCATTGACAATGCAGGACGACCGGAAGATCGCGCGTCGATCGTGACGACAAAATCATCCGGGGCTCTTCAGCGAGGTACTCGTCCGACCTGGTCGCGTGGATACGAGAGTAGAGTTTCCACTCACCGATCAGAGGATGATGACACGGCCACCGAATTGTAGTGTCCGCGACGGAAGGCTCCATTGTAGCATCGTACGGATTCCTGGACCCTCAAGGCACGACATGACAAGACCAAAATGGCCGATTGAGGTGCGCTAGGTCAGGATGACAGCGTATTTCACTCACCTTCACTCACCATCTCTCACAGGGCCATCGACATATGGCGGCACAGCAACAGCGAGTAGGACCAGGACACGATAACCTTGACCCCAGCCTCTCACTCGCTGTCGGTCTCGCTGTCGGTCTCGACGAGTACGACTTCCTTCGGGCGGTTACTGCCGACCAGGTTGAAACGCCTAACATTCCGGTGAACCCTGACGGCACGGCGGCGGCGGCGGCGGGTCGTCGTCAATTACGTCTCAGCCGGGGTAAGCGTTAGCCAATTTCTCAGACAATCATCTCAGTACGCGCTGTCCACGCCGTGTCGTTGAAATTGTCTCTGCAGGTCACACCTTGGACACTTGATGCTCTCCAATTGCTTCCTCGCCTCGCGACACTCAGAATCCCTTCCCAGCACCATTAACACTGTCGCATTCCGCAGAAGGCCTGCTGTAGATACTTGTTTCCTCCTCATTCCCTGTATGATGGTCCGTTGTTGTCCTGTCCCAGGCTATCTAGAGTGTTCACTCTCTCCCGTCTGTGACATGATGTGGCATTTTGTTCCGGGAAGGATGGAGAGGATACGTACGCTTCGGGGCTCGGGTTCCACGATTTGGAGGGCGAGTTTGCCGTCATCATAGGGCGGTCGTGTCTCTCTGGAGAAATACGTCAATGGATCCGACGATTGGTGAATGCGTACGATACAGGATCTGCATTACTATGGTCATCCACCGGGCAGAGCGTGCTTCGAGCTGAGGATCCTGGACTTCTGGAGCGACGAAGTCGGGAAAGAAGCGGTCAGGGAATACCGACTTGAAGCCTGTGCAGTAGTTTGAAGAGGAATGAGAGCGCCGAGAGCGAGAGGTGCGCAGCTGGGGCACAGCGCAGGCTGTTTGAAGGACCTCGATAATAAAGCGCGTTTGGCGGCGTCATTACGAGGTCGAATCGACCTTCATCGGCCTGCCTGTTATCACCCCGTCCTCCACATAATGATCCAAGATGCGAGGGTCTGTGACGGGATCATAACCGCGGTCTTTTGCCTTCTGGAACCAGAATCTCAAGGTCCTCTCTGGGACCGCCAACCAGGCGGATATTTGAGACGTTGTGTACCCGACCGAGGAAAGAGTAAGCGCTTGAACACGGAGTGCAATCGGATATCGAGGTGTACGCCTATTTACGGGTTCTTGTGCCTCTTCAGCTGTGAGAGGACGTTGCAGGCGAGGTCGGTGAGGCACTCGAGGCCGAGCAGCCTCTCTTTGGTGTGCTTACAAGGCATATTCATTAGTAACAGGCATTGCAAATAACGGTAAAGATGCAAACAGAGATGCACACAGAGATGCGCGCAGCACTCACCCTCTCCCAGCTGACCACCAGCCTTTACCGACGAGGTTGGTTCGTAATTCATACGGTGGCGGTGTGACGACAAGCCAACAATCATTCAGAGACGAGAACTCGGATGCGGGCAAATTTCGGTGCCAGGTAAGTCTTTGTGGTCTTCCTTCCTGGAGTATGTTTACCGCAAAACGCTGCAAATTAGCGCGGCAATGCCTTTGTGTACACGCCTCGGTACAGACTCTCGCGTTTCGTTGACACGTAATCACGTGCAGAAAAGTAGGCCAATACTGACTAAGATGGGATGATACTCCCGTATCCTCTCGAGGTGTATCAAACAGTTCGCACATTGAACCGACTTACACCCGTCCAATGCGGTTTGCAAAGCGAAACGTTGTGCAGCCGGCAAAGCTCGTTCTTCATATGTTCCCGCACACTCGATCTAGTTCCTCCCTTTCACAGGATCTGTTCAGTCCTACGTCGGGTCGCTGGCTTTGGAACGAGCGTCGCAAGCAACAGGACCACACCAGGAAATTCGACCTCAAAGCTCTGGAACATGTCATCATCAAGGCGGCAGGCTCATCTGTCGGTGCTACCGCTTTTCGGTTCCAGAAGCTTGCAGAAGGTGCTTCCAACAAAGTCTTCCTCGCGGTTATTGGTTCACAGCGGTTGATTGTCAAGATCCCGGATCCGGTCGTCCCGCCACGTTTGGTCACGGCAAGCGAAGTTGCTACACTGGAGTTCCTACGGTCCGAGTTAGGGTTGCCGGTCCCCAACGTGTTTTCGTGGAGCGACAGCTGTGATAATCCAGTTGGCTGCGAATATATCATCATGGAAGAGGCTCAGGGGCGAGCTTTGAACCAGGTGTGGTCCGGCCTGGAGATTGAAGAGAAGTTCGCTGTTGTGGACGAGGTGCTGTCGATCCAGAAGCGGCTGCTTGCCGCCAGACATATGTTCAGTGGATACGGGAGTCTGTATTTCCTTGACGACGCAACAAGACTTGGATTCCCGAAGCATTTCAAGGTATCATCGACATCTACCCTCACATATTGCATTGGTCCATCGGCACATGAACACTTTATTGGACCTCCGCTTACAGCCTCTGGCGTAGATTGTGGCCCTTGTATGTCTCTGGGGCGGAGTCGTGGGTGTTGAGATGCTTACGAGACAGGGCGTACGCCGCAAGACTATCTTATTTCAATTGCACGCTCGTCAATGGCACACCTCAAGATGCACCGCAGCAATGATCTGGCCGCTGATCGACCATTCTCATTCCCGACAAACACAGCCAGCAACACGTCGGCCACTGCGATGTCTAACATGCTCGAAACACTTTGCGTGGTCATACCATATATTCTTCCACACTCGACAGATCAGCGCCAGCCACTGCTGTGGCACAAAGATCTCCACTTCGGCAATATATTTGTGTCGCCAGAAGGAAAGATCACCTGTATTGTCGACTGGCAGGGCACCGACATCCTGCCGGTGTTTTTAGCACTCCGCATCCCCCAGTTCATCGACGTGGAATCTGACGCCCTACTTCTGGAACTCCCAGAGGATTTTTCAGAGGTGCCAGAAGCTACAAGGACTGCGGTATGGGAGAGATATCGCCAATCGATGCTCCGACAATACTACCTCTCAGATCTTGGGGAGAGCGTACCCGACCTCGCTGCCTTGTTGACGGACAAACAGCTGGCCCCTATTCGAAAACAGGTGGAACTGTTTGCCCGAATCACTTCTCGACAAGACATCGATGCCCTTTTCCTGAGGGAGACGCTCCTTCGCATTCAGCGGCATTGGCCTGGGTTTATCGGCGACGGGCATGAGGCCATAAAATGCCCCATTAAGATCCAGGGTGAAGAGTTGAAGAATCACCAAGAGGATGGACGTCGTCACAACGAGTTTCAAGACCTGCTAAAGTCTAGGAATATACCTGTCGCTGAAGAAGGATGGGTACCAGCGGACGAATTTGCCGAGCGACAAAGCAGCCTCGAGGCTGTGATACAAGAGATCCTTGAATCTTTGGAAAGCCCGCAGGAACGTCTACAATTTCAGGACAGAGTTCATCATTGGAACTTGACGGGCTCGAAGACTCTATACTCATCCGGTTACACACATTGGCTCAGATGAGGCCCCTGGATTGGGCAGCATTTTTCAACTTCGCCCTCACTTCTCCTTCGGTGTTGCTTGGCTCCACTTGGACGGTAAAAGTGCTTGTCGTGGCCGACTGATACTTGGTTGTTTGCCTGGACATTGACATTGTAACTATCTTTTAGCTCGTCTTCGTCCCCTTTGCCGTCCCTCGGAAGCTTTTCTCCTTGGTCCCACCTTGCCTTCGAAGCCGCATCATTTTTTGGTGTTCGTGATGGATAGAGTCGGTGACCAGCACCCTAGGCTATTGCAGCGAGAGGCAAAAAGGGCTCGGCGCCTCGTGGATGAGACACGCCCGCCCCTTCCTGGGCTTGAATGTCATCCACCTATCCGGCTAGGGACGGTGTCTGAGGAGAAGGTGCGTTAGCAGGGCGAGACGGAATAAGGGAGGCGAGAAGCTCTGAAAAAGTCTTCAATTACATACATCGAGACTGCTAATCAACGGGACCCGTCCCCGTAGACAGCCTGGCCACTGGAAGTAGAAACGGCTCAACAGCAAGGTTCTCTGGCACCATGGGCTTCCTGGATTTTCAAGGTACGATGTGATTACACAGAGACGGCGAACACCGCGTATGCTCCGGACCAGGATCGGAATCACAGGGTATTCCACGAAAAGGCTGATGTCTCAACTAGCCTCGATGAATGTCAACATCAGGACACAGCAACCACGGGTCCAATATACCCCCACTCGCTGTCACTCTCAACGATCACTTCGGAAACCTGCCTACTTGATAGGCCCTTTTCAATTCTCTCGGCCAAAACTTGGAATTCGATGTACACCACATGTGGCCTCTCGGGCCATAGAAAGAAAGTCCGAAGAAATGTGCGCGCTGATGGCCCTATGCCAGAGAAATGTCAACTAATAATGGGTGCTAACATTTTCGTTCCCAGCATCATAGTGTATCAGAAAGTTGCGGCTCCAACGACGCCTCGATCGTCCTCGAACGCGGTCAGGTACTGCGAGGGATCGGTCGACAATGCGGTTCGGTGCAGATCTCCTTTCAGCGGAAGCTTCGCTGGCTTATCGACTTTGTGGAAGGTCTGCGATACATACACGAAAAGTCAATAGTTCATGCTGACGTCGGGTGTCACAGTGCGGTCTTGACACAGCATGATTGCCTGAAGATTATCGACTTCGAAGGTTGTAGCATGGATGGCGGAGAAAGCAAGTTCGTTCTATGAATGGTTCAGCTACCGACCGTCGACGCCGAAGATCAGCAAACAGACTGATATTTTTGCGTACGGATGTGCCGTGTTCGAAGTCCTGACAGGCAGAACCCCGTACGACAAGTTCGAAACCTCCAACCACCGAACCAAGCTAGTCGAACGACTCTACCAGGAAAATCGAATTTCTCATGTTACGAATCCACCCCTGAGCAAGTTGATGCGTGGTTGCTGGTTTGGCACCATCAATTCTATGGAACAAGTGCTGAAGGAACTAGAGGCGGCAAAACCGTCGCTCTTAGACGAAGCCGTCCAAGTTTTCCATAGGACAATTCGTCGTGTAGCCGACAAGACCAGATGCAGAGCAACCGCGAATGAGAGCAGAACATTCGCACGCGGAGACACACAAATCAACCCCGAGGCATGATGGATCATACAATACACGACGAATCATACGGCACAAAATCCCATGTGGTTGGCATCATGTTTCCGAAGAAAGTCGGCAACGGATTCAAACTTCCGGCGCAGCATTAGTCCCATTACGCTAGGAATTATCGTTATTCAATACCCCATGCCTTTCAGGCGACTGCTGGGCCAGGTACGTGGGGCAAAAGGCTGCTGCTGGAAGGTAGTCAAAGGCTGAGGACATAGCGTTGCCGAAGCCAGCGTGGGATATGCTCGAAGAGAAGGACAAAGTCCCGTAAAGTCGAAGGAATCCTTGCAACCAGCTGCCTGTGGACACAAGGGAAGGGACCAGAGATACTGGAATCAAAAATCTCCCCACCACTCTCGACGCGTCGCCTCCATCCTCAGACAATCGTGATCGTGGTCAAGAAACTCTAAAATCGACTCTTGCCAGCCTTGTCGAGTCTGATCCCCATCTCAAATAGAAGCGTACTCTCAGGATATAGTCTGGGTACGACCTTGAGAAATCCCAGCCAACGATCCCCACGACCTGAGCTCCACAGACATATATATTGAACGGATTCAGATTCCCCTGCGTCGCAACATACGGGAGGCGGCCATGGTCCATCCTGCTTGGCCACCACATCTTGAACTTCCGTCCACTTTTGAGAAGGTGGTCGATCTTGATATTGATGCGCCTGAACAGTTAACCAAGGGCGACCACAGATGGAATTCGCGAATGGCGGCAGTCAGCTGCGTGCACAAGTCAATCCGATAGCCTCCAGCCTGTTGGCAACTACAACTACGAAGACATCCAGATTTTGCTTTCGACAACCACAACATCCATTTTTCGGTGTATGCAATCACCACAACCACCTTTTTCGCCTTCTACCAGCGTCCGGGATCAACTTGAATATTAGTAAGTCTTCCTGTGATCAAGGTGCCCGTATGGCCTGCGCGAAACGCAGTCTTCCAGTGATGTGGTGGTACGCATCTCGAAGGTCTTTTCGAAACTGGTGTTCAGAGCTTCTCGCTTTGTCCGGTCGTCTGGAATTCCCAATCGCAAGCAGCCATGTCGAAAAAGACCGGTAATCCTTTGTTTGCCCTCGCCGCTGGTCCCTGCGCAGTCGTTCTTTGTTTGGCATCGCTGCTGTTTGCAGAGGAGGTTCCAATTTCGTTTCTTTCCCTTCATTCCTTCGTTCCTTCATTCCTTCATTCCATCGTCACAACAATGGACTCATTTCTCGGCCTTGGCCGCGAAGGCCATGGCAACGACGGTTGCGGTTACATGGGCCCCTCGGCCAGCGCCTTTACCACGAACCCTCCACCCTTCCGTCCTATAAATAGAAAGACACCCTCCCCAGCATCTCCGGTCCACCCCTTCTCTCGCGCTCCGATCTCCTTTCCCCCTTCGCCTCTATCCCCTCCCGAGACCTCTATACGGAAGATCAAGTCCCTACCCCCCCCGAATCCGACGATAATGCCGCGACCACAGCGCGCAGACGAGCCGGTCGACGAACCGATGGCTGTGCCCAAGCAAGAGCAACACTCCCCATATGACCAGGTCAAGGCTCTTGTTCAAGACATTAAGGCCAGGGATATTAGGAAATACCTAAGCGAACGACGTACCTTCGAAATTCCTCACGCAGACTGGCTCAAGCTGTGCACAGAATTTGACCTCGACGAAGACGAAACCTTCCCTCGATGCGAATATGACACCTCACGATCAGTCCTGACCTTTTTGGAAATAGCATCTCCGGTCCATGAGAGTGTGGTGGATTTCCTCTCTCGTTGCTTGGAACTGAAGATCTCTTCAGTAGATTCTGTTCGAGTTACAAGACAAGGTCAAAGAATGACTGAACGAGATTATGACGGGTCTGAAAAGGTACCTGATCTTGCGATCCGAGAAAAGTCAAAGAAACGTAAGACCAAATGGGTTCTTGAAGTCGGCTTTTCCGAGGATGAAAAACTTCAACACGATATGCGACTGTGGCTGAGAGGAGACTCCAAGGTCATTCAATGTGTTCTAGTGAAGATTGTTGAGGATCCTGAGTACAAGTGCCCTCTACCGACAGATATGACAGATGAGGAGATCGAAAAGCAAGGACTGAAAAGGGAAGTTGATGAAGACGACTTTGACAAGGGCGGGGAATATGGTCCGATCTTTCACATCACACACCGGCACCAATGGGTGGGAAAGATTCGTGAGATATATATGGAGGTGTGGAAACTTGACGAGACTGGTGAACCGGAGCAGGTGGGCACAAGACGTGTTATACACCCAATCCCGACCGACCACCCAGTTCAGCTGGACGACATACTACCGGACTCGATCCTCTCAGAGTTCTCAGAGCTCAGCGACGGAGCTGAATCACTGTTGATTGACTGGCATGAATTTGCTGAGAGGTTGGAGGAAAGCCTTTTTGAGATGGCTGATCTCCGGTATTGCCGTTGGTGGAAGAAGTGTGAAGATGCTCGAGGAGAGAACCAGGGGAATCAGAAGGAAGACCCGGAATATGCAGAGGGGGGCGAGGTGACTGGCGAGGAGGACAAAAAGAAGAGGCGGGCAAAGAGAAGAAAGCTGAATTAAAGCTATGTAGCTAGTGCAAGCAACACCACAGCTCTTTGGTAGGATAGTGAATGAAGCATTATGACTGGCCGGCTACAACGAACACTAAGGATGCTGACGCCGTACCCCCCAAAGCGATGAGAAAAGTACCAGGCCCTAGATGCGACTTCAAGAATAGCGGGCAATCGGGTGTTTGACGCGATCCTTGCGGAAATTTGAGTTGCACAACTGCTCCGTCGAGAGTTTTCTCCCATCAGTTCAGCATCTCTTGTACCCATCATTTATCCAGCCGTGCTCATTGTGGACAGTTCGAAGGAGTAGCCGAGATTTTGAATCGTCGCAGAAGCAAACAAGCAGGTTGGTGTCTAGAGTATTGTGGATAGCTGAAAGAAGTTTGCGTCCAGGATGGAATACCCTAAATGACGCCGCTTGTCTCTGTTAATGCCATGTAGGAAGGATACTCATACCGACGACGAGCTCGATGAGAACGTGAGCTCGCGGCAAGGGGGTGTTCACTTGCACAAGGCAGGAGTGCAGGAGGCCCAAGCATATGCCGCTGCACATTCCATTGCACATTCCATCTCCCACACACTCCCTCCTCGGCTCCTTCACATTCTTCTTTCTTCGCCGTCACCTTGAGAACAGTCCAGACTCTCCCCAGGCCCCTCAGATGACATGGACAACTATCCTGGAGTGGATCGGCTATTCCTTTTGGAATGGGCTGCCCAGTTTACTCGTACTTCACAGTCGTGGCCTCCATCGGTCACAGCCGACCGGGCGGGCGTGAATCTTCCGTGCGGTGCTGAGAGAACTCCACCTCCGTCAAGTCATCCTCATCCCGCAGTCCGGAAACAGGTGTCGGATCCGAACAAGGCAAACGGACTATATCATCTCCACTATTCAGTCGAGTGGAGGGTCGAGTTGGATACCAAGATCATCGCCACCCAATCGGAGGCCAACGTGGTGGTTTCTCCAAGCAGTTACTGGCGTCATGTCTTGAAGAGCCGGCTGGAGCAAGTGGTGCGCCAACAGATGGCCAGAGATCAACGAGCGCGACACGATCGTACCACGGTAGTTGTCTCTGTCACGGACCCTGGGCAACCAGACATCACAAAGGAGTATGCCGGGAGCGAGATCGATTGGGCTGTGGCGGACAAGCAACTACTCGACTGGCGCCCACACTGCCGAGAAGGCAAGCCTCTTCATGTCAGCCTCTTGTTCCAATTCGTGGCACCGGATCCCCAATCGGTCCCCGGCACCGCCACGACAAGACGTGACGAGGGAAGTCAGGTATCAGGGAGCGGTCCTATGCCTACACCACGGAGGTGGGAGACGGTCACGGAACCTACACAGCAGGGGCGCCCACCCTTCTTGTATGATCTGTGCGTGTTCATGCGCTGTCCGACGTCTTGCGAACGGGGGCCGTTTTGCTGGGTGAATTCTCGGGGGGTCCATCACAGAATGACACCGGAATCCTTCAAGCTACTCGAAGCGCATGTTACGCATCATGGAATGCCGGCCACCCATGATGACGTGCCCTTTGACCTTCAGCGGCAATTGATTATGGACCGGCAAGCACAGGCCTCGAGTCCAGGACCAGCCATGCCTCTGAACATCAGCAACGCGGTGGCTGGACATCATCATCCAAAGGCACGAACACAAAGACAGAGACAAACGCCATCATCGACATCAACACAAACACCAACGTCGGGGATCCGAGTCGGGAAATGCGAGTCAAGTCTTGGGCGTCGCTCAGACGTCGCTGGACCCCAGTTGGAGGAGTCGACGGCTCTTAGCGATGATGCGTTGCGAGCGTACACCACATGGCAACAGTCGAGGGTTCCGGACCCTTCGCTCAAAGCCGAGTTCAGAAAAGCTTTCGATGTGGCGGCGAGGAACGGGCTCTCCCTCGACCTACTGTATCAAAACCGCAATCTACAGATCTTCATCGCCGAAGGTGTGCCCGAGGGTGTCGCGTGGTACTTCTGCCGCCCACAAGAGATTGACATCTTTAGGGATTGGAAGAGACGCGTCTCCATCCGCGCGGGCATGAAAATGGGAGAGGACGAGACAAGAAGGTGACCAGCTAGCTGGCTTTGGAACAGATTGCCTGGATTGGAATGGTCCTAAATAATAACCTGTACTTTATTAATCTGTATTACCATCACGGATATCCGACACTTTTTCGGTTCTGCGGAGCTTCTCCATAGTCCATTTTCATTGAACATGATCTGCAGAATGTCTCGCCGCACTCTCGTCCTGTGAAGCTGTTGCCCCGGAAATCCACCTGCGGTTTAGGCAGCTTGCCGTTTTGGCAGAATCGAAAGGCTTGGACTTGATGCGGTCGATGGTTGATGTCGACCTGTACGACGGAGTCACCAAACAGTCTCTCTCCTTCTATGTGAAGGTATCGGTAAGCTGCAGCACATCTGGCGACAGCCTCGGCCGCAAGATGCGCCAAAGTCTGGGAGAACTGCGGCCCAGGGTGATGCCGCCCTGTGCTCACCCCGGTCGCGCGCGAGTCAGGGTGAACCAGGGCGAGCCAGGGAGAGCGGCCACCCGTGTCTCACTCACCGTAGGGGCCGCGACGCCTCCCGCCTGGGCGCCAGGCGCCCGCCACTCGACTCGGGTTCACCCCAGGGGAGATGGAGGTGGTCTCTGTGATTGGTAAACCACCGTCGCCGTCAGGTCAGCCAGTCAGACGAGAGGACGTGTTCAAAAGCGGCGTTGCAGGCCCCATGCCTGGGAGGCGGTATGTCAATTTGACTTCCATTCCAACCGCACCACCAGGCCACTTTTCCTTCTGTTGGGAACCTGTTCCATTGAACACTGCTGCAGCTGTTGCAATCGTCCGACCATAGTCTACTTAAGACGTAGAGTTTCCCATCAATCGTCTGATTGCTGAAGGCGCAGTCCTGGACGTTCAAACTTTCAGAAACATGCCTGTCGAATCGAATCTCCCCGAGAGCTTCTCTACTACCATCATGGTGCGTCAACAGTATTCCTAGACAAGTCCCATTCGTCGCGCCGGTCTTACAAAGTTGAACTTTAGTGCCAACCTGAAGATGAGCTTTGCTGAAGCACCAGCCTTGGTTTGGACTTCCAAGCGTGGGACAGGCAAGGGATTCCCCGGGGGAGAGATTGAGATTATGTCGTCGATCACATCGGCTCGATGCTGACACTCCGATGTCTGACAAGGCCGGAACGTGGTCACTAGGAGAGAAATAAAATAAACCTAGGATAGGGCCGTCACAGACAGGACGAAGGCATTCATATTCGAAGAGCTCCTCGTTTTGAGGCTGTGGTCCGAATGAACACGTTCTCCCCCAGCTCGTAGCAATCTAGACGAGTAAGCTTCTTCTTTTAAGTAGTCTAGAAGGTGAGTGTACCTGGATGACCGGAGTATTCGTGGGAAATCGAAGGTCTGGTATCCGGCGAACACCGACAGCTTGTATCTTCTCGTCCCGGTTTAGTGGGAAATACAAGAAGATGAACCTCTTGTTTGGATACGTCCTATCCAGCCGTGCGACGAAAGATTTGAAACTCGTCGCCGAATGTCGTTGGTGACAGAAAAGACCGATAGTCTTGGAACCCTGGATCGCCGCTGAGATACCTGAAATGTCGGTGAGATCATGATATTCGCACCGGTCGAAGGCAGATCGCGTGGAGCCACTGTTGAAAAACCAGTACGTCATGCGTGGCAGGGACGACGGTATTGTGTTCCATTCGAGCGCACGAGGCGGCGCGTCGCGAGGAATAAGGTCTCTCAGGAAAACCCCCTGCATCAGTTAGCGGGTCACCCGAGAGTCGAATGGCACCTACGTCTGAGAAGATCCGAATCGTGGACCCCTTTCTACCGATTTCCCCGACTTTGAGTGTCCGATAAAATAGTGATTGATCTCTTATGCCACCGTTGTGACGCTGATCGCGGGTGCTGCAGATGTCTCGAATTGCAAAGTGATCTCGACATATCAACAACTCATCCTGAACTTGTAGCATCTTGTTACACCGTGCCACCGGGTTCACTTCGATGGTGGTGAGATATGCACATCCTTCAAACCTGCCGAAAGTCATGGACAGGGTCATTCCGGGCTTGAGAAATAAAGTATCGGTCGGAGAGGGCGTTCGGCGCGTCCTGTATCGATTTGCCACTGATATCGCATGCGTGATGGCGACGAGCTCCGGAAAAGGGTCAAGGAAGACGAAAATGTTCTCCACGAGCTCCTTCGAAAGCGAGCTGAGCCGCGGAAGCACAGGCGAGGTGAGCATTCTGGTGATCTTTCCGGAGACAAATCTCGAGAAATCTCTCTTTGGTCGCACCAACGGCCTGGCTGATATTGCCATTCTGCACAGGTCGTCAAAACAGATCTCACCTGCATCCCGGACGATGGGGTAATAGAGTTTCAGTGTAGCAGCACAGAGCGTGTGAACGGAGAATATTCCGTTCTCACGTCCATAGCATCTGGGGCAATTGCTGGGTTGCAAATATCTTTCAACTTATCAGAGTTAGGAAACTCGCGTCCGTGACTTGCGTGCACACTTACGCGCATAACCATCCATTTCAGGATACCAGCAAAACAGACAGACGTCTTGTCCCTTTGGACAATCGCATAATGTGAGAAGGGACATGGGAGCGGAATGGCGATCTTTCTTGTTTCTGGATTGGGTTCGCAGAGGTTGGATTGTTTCAGGGCGCAAGCGAACAGGAGAAAGAATGTCGAGAATGCATTCGAAGAACAGCTAATGACTAGGAAGGTATGCCGAGCATCTCGAAGCACAACCACGAAATGTCAATCGAGAATCATACCGTCGTTCAGAAGCAACGTTGCGTTGATCTTCGAAGGCCCCAAGGACCCCGCTCTGGACTCACGCTGGACCAGGTCGAGGAACAACGTACAAGGTGGTGAGCGCATCCCGATATCCAGGACGACACAGCAACGAAGAGGCGTGTGCAGAGATGGATGGGACCGAAGAATCATCTACTTGGGCGCTAGACCCAGGTATGTCTTCTAATTTGCATCGTTAGGGGGGATCTAAAAGCGTGGCGTCACAGCACTGACGAAGCAAACGACCCGGCTAGCCACCAATTCACGTCTCGACACCCACTCCCCTTCTCAATCGAACGCGACTCTGATCTCCCGGTCGAGTCCTTTGAAAGACAAAGCTGCTGGAGCGAATGGCCGAGTCTACCGCACGATTGCGGTCCTCGGTGGCCCATTCTCGAACTCCTGAAGGGCGGCGATCGTGGTGTCCAGCAATGCCTTCTCGTCATCGAGACTGGAGTCATCTTCACTAGGCCGCAGCGTGGTGAAGTTGGTAAAGCCGACCTTCATCTACCAGGGGGAGAATTCGCCCTTTCCCCAGTTCATATCGAGGGTGCAAGTAGCAGTATCGCGCTGGTCGGTCGGTGCTTGCCCCACCCAGGGTCCATAGCTAAGAACAGCGCTCAACCGGACACGATGGTGCCGAGCAGGTGACAATGATGCGTGTGTCGATCTGAATGGCGGGCAGCGCCTTGTCGTGCAGATACTCCTGCACAGTCGACAAGGTTCCTTAAGACGATGGAGGGAGATGAGACGTGGAAAACACGCGTAGGCCGTGTACATAGGTAAGCTTGCAGTCCCCGAACACCCAACATCCACCTTTGGATCTGCCCGAGTCGGCAATAAGGTTGGTACTATCGAGATCATGGCCCTGAAAAGGTCGGTGTAGGTGTCAAAAGAGTGGAAGGGGCTTCTCACAAACCTGTTTGGCTGCGTTCTGCCTCTTGACGCCTATCATCCACCTTAGGTTACACAGCAGAAGCAGGAGGAGCCAACCACCAAGAGTTATTGGCAGGTATTCAGAGCATGATAAGATAAGCTCCTCGTTCGTCAGCGAGGTTGGCATTCGATCGGTATCGACAGCAGGTTGGATCAAAATGTGGACGACTAAAGAGATTCGAAGCTGGATTTAGACCTCCAAAGATAGAAGCCGCGGCACTGTTGGCATTTGAGCAGCAGGACATCCGAGCAATTTTGCTGTCCGCCGTCGCCATGCCCACAGGTCTGACACCGACTCTACTTCTCCCGAAGGTCTTGATCCAACCACAGTTCCCATTCGCTCTCAGTTGCACCAACGACATTCTCTATAGACAGGCTTCCTCCCGATCATTCGACACTGATATCGGCAATTTCACATGATTGGCAGAGGACCGTGTTGATGTGCGCAATGACGTTTCGTCCTCTTCACCACCAACACGGCTAATCTGTCTACTGACAAATGAACCTTGGGATAGGATATATTGGTACAGTTCCTCGGATCTAGTTCTTCAATTAAGCCACCTTCCCCCTTTCGTAGTGTCGGATTCTCGACGCTCGAAATGGCGAATACCGAAGAGCATGTCTCCGGTCTTGGGGATCCAGCATGCCTGGAGAAAATTGGCCGACTCTTCGCATGCGGCATTGGCAATCTCATCGACTTGCCCCAGATCGTGGTTGTTGGTGATCAATCTTCCGGGAAAAGCAGCGTCCTTGAAGCGATGATACAGAAACCATTACCTCGCGACAGTGGCATCTGTCCGGGGTTCGCTCATCTTCAAGCGGTCTCTGACGGAGGCCATCTCATGTCCCGTGTGTCTATCAAGGACTGCTCACGAGGGGAGGCGGTCAGACTCGAGGACATGACGCGAAGCTATCCCATGAGAAACACTAAGCATGTCGTCCAGGACCTCCACGACATCCTGTTCTCCTACTACAAGGTGGCACGGAAACGATTCGTTGACAGTGTCTGCATGCAAGGCGCAGATCACTACCTCGTGAACGGCCCTGACACGCCGTTGTCTTTGTTCTCGCCAACATTCGTGACTGTTTTGACTCCTGAACAGCTGGAGACCATCGCCGGTGACGGCCACGGGACCAGGAGGACACGAGCGCAGTCGAAAAGAGACATTGCCAGTCTGGAGACGGCGAAGAAGATCTTGAAATAAGTTCCCTTGTTGTCGTCAAACCCGACATTAGAGATGGACCTTGACATCTTGGTTTCAAGTGTGAACAGACATCTGGCCTTCTTTGTCCTTGGCCCCAGCTGTCGTAACACGAACCATACCTCTGGACTTTCGACCGCGGTTGTGGCCACGTTGCCGGCGTTATGAGCTTCAAGAAGGATTATATACTTGGACGTGAATTTAGTGTAGCACTGTATGTAAATTGTTGATTGATTGACTATCTTCCTCATACCCGCGCCGTGCGCCATACAAGCCGAACCGCTTTGCACAACAACCATTTATGCGACTTCGAGATGCAGTGCAACTTACGGGTATGTCTGCGTCGAAGCTTCCTGTAGTCGAAGACAGCACATCACGCCTTCGTCGAGTTCCTATCCGCGCCTCCTAGCCCTCCGCCAACCGCTGAGAAAGTGGATTTTCGAAATCGTGTAACTGGAGGAATGCAGACCGAGATGCCCGTTGAGATTGATCGGTGTCGAGCAAACACAGGACGCAATGGGACTTTCCGGACTCCAGGGATCTGGAGTGGAGTCCTATGTTGGTACAATGTCATAGTTTGGCGCGCTTCCATTATGGTGGGAAGCCGCAGTTGCTGGTGGCTTGCATGCCCATTGCAAACCCGCATACGGATACGAATCACCGGGAGACCTGCATCCGCGTAAAATAGTCACTGTACGACTCTCCATACGACTCTGCGAGTTTCAAAATTGTGACCCTATTCAGATTAGAACATTTGAACATCCGTCGACACGGTAACAGTGAAATTGTTGCTGCCTACAAGTCATGGCAGATTTCTATGCAGCCATGGGTGCATATAAACCAAGGAACAGCCAGTTCCCATACAAGGAGGAAGGCTAGACACAACAGGTTGAACCGTGTTCACCGAGTATCATTCCCCTTTCTTGAGGACATCGACCTCTCAATAGCGCGATTTCTGCTTTTTGATCTTATCGGCGGCAGAGGTTTTGAAACACAGTCCTCCATCAAAGCTTTCTATCCCGAGTCCCGAACAAAAATGGCCATCGCATATGTGCTCTGGCATTACAAGCCTTCGCTAGTTGCTGCCATTGCAATGGCATCAATATTCGGAGTCGCAACAGCAGTCCATTCGTTCCGACTGGTCCAAACTCGGGCTTTCTTCTGCATACCTTTAGTGATTGGAGGCATCTGTAAGTTTGAGTGCACCTACAATGGCGAACAGCCTGCCATCCCATGTTGACTGATACTCGTGCGCAGTCGAAGCTTGTGGCTATGGCGCACGTGCGTGGGCTCATTCCAACACCACCAAGACCATGCCGTATGCAATTCAATCTCTGTTGATCCTCCTCGGGCCGATCCTCTTTGCTGCATCAATCTACATGGTCTTAGGTCGCCTGATCCGGTCATGCAACGGCAAGCGGTACTCGCTTATCAGCACGAAATGGATGACCAAGATCTTTGTCGGGGGCGACGTGACATGTTTCCTCATCCAGGGCGGCGGAGGCGGCATCCTCTCCGGGGCCAAATCTCAGAAGACCGTCAAACTAGGCGAGAGGGTCATCCTTGGAGGCTTGATTTTCCAGATCGTCGTCTTTGCCGTCTTCGTCGCCGTCGCGGCTTCCTTCCATCTTCGAGCTCAGCACATTTTGAGCCTGGCGACAACGCACTACCTCTTTCTGCTGTACATGGTCAGCACATTGATCACCTTGCGAAACGTCTACCGCGTCATAGAGTACGCCTGGGGCTCTGATGGATACCTCTTGAACCACGAATGGACGTTGTATGTCTGTGACGCCATGTCAATGGCGGGAGTTCTGATTGCGTGCATTGCTTGGTATTCGTGCAACTTCAACGAGCGGCGAGAAAGGCTACACACGAGTGATGGTGTTCCCCTTGATGAAGAGGCGAATAAAGGTGCTAGGAGACATCGTTGAGCGTGCGGCACGAGGTGGATCGGGCTAGGTAATTCCAGCTGCCGTGGGACTGAATCACACTTGTCTGCAAGGGGAGCCGGGTGCCAATGCGGGTAGGCAGGAAGGCGATCCACGAGGGTTGAGCCCAATGTCTTTGCTGTTCCTTTGTTCTGTTTGCGCTGGGTTAGAAAGGTTCTGCAATTTCATGGATAGTACGGGAATGTAGCGTCCTGGGTGGAGGACGATAGACACAATTTGGCACCAGGAAATGTCTGCTTCAAAAAGATTCACGAAGCAGTTGAGACTGGAGTATCTACAGAAAATTTGCCCTCATTAATCACAGAGTCTGGCCAAGCAAGATATTGCGCCCACCCTCGTCCCAAAGGCGTCTTCAGCGAATCGATGAGACGTTGGCCAGCGTTTCCCACGACCCACGACCCTCGGCGTCGGTGAAGGAGCACTGAGTAATACGCAAGTATCACGAGAGCTTCAGGTCTCCTTTTATCCAGTAACTCGGTATATTCCGTTGAGGCTGTGACAAGCCACGCGAACAGAGTGTTTGTAGTAGGCTTTGGCCCTCCTGGAAACGCGTTGTCGATATCGAAGCTCTGTTGAAGCTTGTCGACAGCCTCGGAGCAGGCATTGATGGAAGGGGGGCTCAAATCGGCGGATGCTATGAGTTGGCGTAGTGGCGAGCATTCGTCAAACGAGACTTTTGGCATTTTCGCCCGCTCTTCAGCCTCCATCATAATGCTACCTAGTTTTGATTGACTCAGTTCCTTTCCCCAGGTGTTGATCACCACATTGACGCCCTGGAGCAGCCTGAGGCAGCCCACCAATCCGTCCATGAATGCGTTGAAGTCAGTCTTGAGTGATGCGAAGATGTCCCGAAACACATGGAGCGCAATGAGGTGCGAGGACAGCAGCACCACCACGCAGTTGGATGCATCGACCCTCGACAACATTCCAGTGAACCCTTCGACGGCTTTCGATTGCAATGACATGGCCATGCTGCCGTAATAATGTCGTCGCAGAGGTCGACAGAGCCCTAAGTGGAGGGCAGAAAATGCTAGAATCTGGAACATGAGGAAAGGGTGTTCGAAACCAAGCTGAACGACGAGATCTCGGTAGATCTCCACTTGATCCTCAGTCTTGACGAGAGTCTTGCAGGTCTCTGTGTAGAAGTGGCGGAACAATTCCAGATGATCCAGATTCACGGCTCCTTCGCTGGGCACGGGATCTGGAATATCATTGGAGACTGGTGGGCTCTTGTCAGGTGTTGCATCAGCGGCAGTCGACGTCGCAGCTGTGCTCGGACCTAGAGGTTGAACGGGAGTGACTCCGGTGTTTGAATTGTTCCGGGTGGAAGACGCCCAGTTGCACTGTCGTTCTGAATTGGCACAATTCAGGCAGATCGGATGTGTCTCGTCACACTGTGCATATCAAGATTAGATGTTAAATCGTTGGCCGCAAGCAACCACAAGCCGAGATTGCCACGGGGTGGAGAAACGTACTTTGATGTGTCGGCGCTTGCATTCCAGGCAGCCTTTCCGCGATTTCCGGTGGTACCTGCGATTGCTAACAGAAGCCATGAAGAATGTCCAAGCCGTTAAACCAGCAAATGCGATAGGTCCCGTGGCAGAATCAAATCGACATCCGGAATCGCGAATGTACCTGCTTGGTCTCCACAATGCCAGCTTTTTCCTGATGGCGAACACGGTTGACCCTTTTGTTGGTTACAGTTGTTCGATGCTTGACTAGGAGTTTCGCGTGTTGCGAAACGTATAAATGGGGTCGGGCTCGATACTATGGGATGGCGACGCAGTCGTCTATGCCTTCGCTTAGCGGGTTCAAATCCGAACACGAGTGCCAAGGTCGTATTCGTGTACGAGTCACGGCGGGTCTGCCGTGCTTGCTGCCAGCGTTGATCGGGTGGCTCCCTTACGAAGACCCGAGGCAATTGAGAGCCGCGTTGCCTCCCACAAGGTAATACTTGGACCGACATAGAGATCGACAGCACCTCTTTCGAAAGACAATGTTGTCCGCCACCAGCATGTCTGCTCCTCAATTCCGGGCTTGTCGACTAGGCTACACGAACTTTTATGGAGACTGTTTTAGTCCACTTCTACGCTGGCAGATCTCGTTCCCAGGATATGGGCAAAATGATCTCGAGGGCCTTTACGCCACAGATATCTTGAAAGTCCGATGACTTCAAGATATATATTATCCAAAGATTATGTCCAGCTAGGGAACAGTGCTCTCTCACTGCAACTTGATTTCAAGAAGAGACGTTCTAGATTTCCCTCACATCTTTGATACTTCGCAATTGCAAGGCATGATCCAAATACTCTCCGCGGGGTTGATCGCGTTGACTACCGCCTGGTCCACTTCAGCACAGACATCAAATCCGTCTTCAGTCGCTTGTGCTGAGCTTGCGAGTTTGTACTCTGAGTTCACAGTGTTCCCCAGTTCGACGAATGGTCCAAAAAATTACACGTTCCAAGTTACGAACTTCTGGGATAAACGATCTGATCTCGAGCCGACATGCGTCTTCATCCCGTCCAATGCAGCCCAGGTGTCCTCCGGTGTCAAGATTTTCCATAAGCACGGTGCGCAGTTTGCTGTGCGTGGCGGCGGGCACATGAATGTCGGTAGCATCCATTGTTGCCAGCCTGGACAGTGAGCTGACATATCCTGCAGTACCCGGGTTCCAACAACATCGACGACGGCGTTCTCATGGTTCTGGCAAATCTTACACATCGCAAAATTGCCGCCGATAAACTGACCATCGAGGTCGGTCCTGGCAATAGATGGGTTGACGTGTACGCCGAACTGGGTCCATACGGCCTGTACGCCATTGGCGGCCGATTGAAGACGATAGGGGTGCCGGGCCTGACCTTGATTGGAGGTTTCCATTATTTTAACAACAAATATGGCTGGGCCATGGATAACGCCGTCAGCTATGACATTGTTCTAGGAAATGGTAGCCAGATCACAGCGAACAACACGTCCCACAGAGACCTCTTCTGGGCTCTGAAAGGAGGAGCCAACAACTTCGGGATCGTCACCAAATTCATCCTGAAAACTCATGCCATCCCGCAGATCACCACGACTGTGCAAAGCTTCAACGAAAGTGCAGTGCCCGCCTTTATCAAAGCTGTCTGCGATTTTACGAAAGTGGATGACCCTTCCATTGGAGCGGGGGCCGTCATATCCATCCAATACAATGCCACCACCAAGGCCGTTGCGCCATCGATATTGGGTGTACAAGAGGGCAACGAGTCGCCTCCGTCACGATTCGAAAACTTCACGGCCATTCCAGCAGTACAATCGGTCCAGAAAGTGACAACTCCATTGAAGTGGGCGTCTACTCTGGAAACTCCCAATCAAATGTTTAGGTAAGTTCCTGCTGATGATACGCAGGCTTGATTCGTAGAATTTTGACTGACAGGGCACTTTTCGCAGGGTACAATTTGGCCACCACACGGTGAAACCTGATCCGGATCAGATTTACCAACTATATCACATTTGGAAAGGCGCGGTAGACCAAATTGCAGACGTTGAAGGACTGTATCCAACGTTTGTCTTGAATACCATGGCCAAGAGTGCCAACACGGTCGCGAAAACCAACGGGGTGGGGAATGTTTGGGGGCTGAACGATGATGAATCATGGATCTGTAAGTGCAGACTCTTCTCACCGTTCTTTCTTGCTGCAGCTCTTCCACCGAAAGTTGGGCATTACTGATCCTCTATCAGTATTCCAGATCTCGACAGCCTGGAGCCGTCCCGAAGACGACCTCAGGATGACCGCATGGTCCAAATCCCTGATCGAGCACATGCACTCATTGAATAAGGCAAAGGCATTGTCTTCAGAGTTCCTCTACATGGGAGATGCCGGGGAGTTTCAAGATCCGTTCGCAGGGTTTCCGGTCGAGAACGTGCAGAAAATGAAAGCGATCAGGTCAACATATGACACCGACAAAGTGTTTCAGCAGCTGAATTGGGGTGGATTCAAGATGGGGTTTTAGACATGTTCCGCTGCACCAAGGATAATCTTCTTTTTGTTCTCCGAGGAGCTTGATGCAGGATGGAAAACCTACCGAGCCCTGAGAGGATGTGAAGTTGAAAAGAGGATGCCGGTGATAGAAGCCTCACCTTCAGCTCGATCGTGTCAAGAAGAAACTAGCTTCGACAGCTTTTGATGGCTCACAAAGATTACAATGTTGCCATTTCAGCCTTGCTGTTTCCTTTTCCAAATAGGGTCCATCAAGATTGAGGGAAGCAGGCGCAGCACTTTTCAATTCTGAATAGGTGTGCCTGTGAATCCGGCATATCCCGGCGTCCTACTACTCCTTTCCGATTGTGATGCAGAGAATCATCGTCTGTCAAAACCAGGCCCAAGCTTTCTCCAGTAACCAAGGTTCAAAAGCTGCCCTCCGGATGTCCGGAAATAGCGCCACCCGGTGCAACGTCACAGCCTCAGTGACTGATCGATAACGAATTACCAGCCACCTTTTACTTGGCCAAAGTTTTTTGCTTTCCAACAAAGTTTTTTGCTTTCCACCCAATTGGATGGCTTCTCCAGAGCCAATCATATCGATCGGCTTATTTGGCTACTGCCTGATCTCAGAGCTTCCGGGGAAGTTATCGCGAGTCTCAAGAGTTTGGATTCTGCCTGCGGGCCAACGCTTTCGCCGCCTGAAGATATATTCTCGCAGTCAGTTCTCATGGGTCACGAGGCAAAGCGATCTGGCCTTATGAATTTTGAAGCGTATGGCGCGGAGAGGTCACAAGAAGTCCCGTCAAGGCTGTCTTGAATGCAAGAAGAGGCACATCAGAGTAAGTAAGTGGTTCCTTGCGTGAAGCCAAGAAATCACCGGTTGAATGACCCTCACAACTAGTGCGATGAGACACATCCCAGCTGTCAAAGATGCATCACCTCCGGCCGCACTTGCATCTACGCAAGTACACTTCCGAGGTCTCCCTCGGGGGCAGCACTCTCGGCTGCTTCTCAGGTTCTGTCGTCTGCTGAGTCCTCTTCGTGCTACTCACAGCTCGGTCAGGGGCTCTCCCCCAATCCTCAGCGGCCACGTCCGTCACCTGATTCAGCCGACCTCTCCGCCGGCGCGCCGACTCGGGATATCAACATGCAACACCTCCAGCTCCTATATCATTACGAGCACGAGACCTGCACGACAGTCGGCTGTGGCCCCCCCCAGATCGACCTTTACCGCCGCACAATCATCAATCACGCCTTGAATCGGCCCTGTCTCATGCAAGCAATACTCGCATTGTCCGCTATACATCTTTCAATAAAGCAGTCACAACATTCTGCTTTCTATCGCAGCGCAAGCACGAGCCTGCAGTCCTCTGCGCTGGAGGGTTTCCGATCAATCTTTCCAAATGGTGTGGACCGCTCAAACGTACTAGACGTCCTTCTCTTCCAACACGTGATTGCGCTGCATGTTTTCTGTGACACCTTTAACACTCTTGGTGATGATTTCAATCAGTTTCTTGATCGCCTGCTCGGCTGCATACGGCTGCTGCGAGGGATGAGCTCAGTGGTTCAGACCTGGTGGGATTTTCTTGCGCAGTCGGAAATTGGCATCATTATCCAGACGTCTCACACTCACATAGAGGAGACATCGCACAGCTCGCTAGGTGAATGCGACAAGCTCCGCGAACTCATCAGTGCCGCCGACCTCTCTCCTGGATCGATCGAGGTCTGTCAAATATCGTGTTCTCAGCTGCAAGCTCTTTTTGACGCCGAAAATGCCCTTGGAGAAGTCCCAATGGAGAGCACGAATATGCTCTTTGCCTGGCTGATCAATTTATCGTCCGAGTATCTCGAGCTGCTGGAATTGCGAAGACCCGAAGCTCTGTTGTTGTTGGCCTACTATGCTGTCATTCTGCATCGCAGAAGGGCCAGTTGGGTCATTAGCGGCGCCGGCCGGAAACTGTTGAAGCATATCAATAAGTATCTAGGCAGCCGGTGGGAACAGTGGATGGTCTGGCCGATGAACTTTATGGACGCTCATGGCAGTGCGACGACGACTCCTGATTGATCTATTTCATGACTGCCTTGTGCCGTTGTTGCGATAAAACTCAAAACAACTTGATCACGCAACTAAGGACACCCACAATTCTGCATGTTCTCACAATTGCCGTTGACGGGCTCATTACCCACGGCTGAGGACATCGCAGAAGTGAAATGAAGGGGAAAAGCGCCCCTCATTTGGCGGAACAGCCTAAAAGCCAATGCGTCGATGCTTGGATTTATCGGGGTCATCGACTATGAACCATCGAATTGGACTTCGCGACTGAAATCCATACGTGGGAGGACCAGTTGCAAGCTCTTTGTGTGTCCTTTCACTGCTTCTCGGCTCTCAATGCTCTCTGTGTCGCAGCACTCGACCAACGACGAAGAGCATCGGCCTCTTGTCAGTCAACACAGCCTTTGGACCTACCGGATATCAGGCGCTTCCATCTCTGGGGCCAAGGGTGAAGGAATCTGTGCTCGGGTGCTTTTGGCTTTTCCGTTCACGTCACAGGAGCCTCTTACTCAAGGCATTCAGCAGAAGCCATGGAGGCAAAGTTATTGCAGGGCAGAAATCACACTCCCAACGCCTAGAACCTACACAATTGCCACACCAAGGATGATCAGACTCAATTTGCTCCGTCCTGCCGATTCGTGATCACAATCCACAGAACTCGGTTCGCCACCTTCGTCTCCTTACGATCAACTTTTCCGAGTTTCTTTTCCTTCTTCGCGGGATCCTCCTCTTTGACCCATTTTGAGCGCGCCTTCATTATGTTCTTGCTCTCCCTCTCATTGAGCCATCGGACCGCTTTTGACCCTACCCGGCCGACATCAAATCGACGTTTGGTCTCAGATTCTGTTCCCCGGCCGCCTCCTTCCGGCATCGTCAGGGGTGCAACAAAGCCCGACAGGGCATCCAGTCTGCGTTGATAAACCGGGTCCTTGTACCCACTGCAGCGGTCAGAGATTGTAGCATCCTCGTTGTTCTCGCCATTGGACGATTCACGTGAGTCATCCAGGTCGTCGACGGCTTCATCGGGGACGAGAGGTGGCAAAACGAGCCGAAGCTTTGCTGCTATCTTGGGATCGCTTTCCGGAGCCGCTGTACCGCTTGCTGGTTGTGTATACTCGATGGCCTCGAGCATTTTCCCCGTAGGTACCACCTTCATCTCCAGACCTCTGGGTAGGAAGGAAGTAGCGTTTGCCTTTCGGACGTATTTTCTCACACGGTACCAAGATAGCCCGGCTGAGAGGCCTGCCGACAGGATCTGTAGGCCTCCTCCGACAACCTGGATGGGGAGTACACCTTGTGCGCCCACCAGACACCCCCCAACCACGAAAGTCAATTGCAGAACGGGATTGGATACGAGAGCGGAGTTGACGTCGGCAACGAAGCGCTCGAACTCGGCTTGTGAGATCTTCTGGTGTTCTAACTGTTGGCTGTATGCCCAGGTGGGGAATGGTGAAAGCGACTTGATGTTGAAGAGATTACTGGTTTCTGCAAGGACCTCGTCAGCGCAAGCAACGGTGATGGGGAAACAAGGGCCTGTACGAGGTATGACAATGGGTTTGAGAAGGCCTGAGTACGTCGGCACCGGAGCATCTGAACTGGTCTCGAGATCTGGGTGTTTCATGGAATTTGTGACCGGTTCTGTCGCAGCGTCATTTGCCCTGCGACTTGAAAGCGTTGTGATGTCCATGGTTTGGTTTGTACGGACGTTGCAAGATTTTCTCCAGGCTCGACCTTTTCCAGTATCGTGATGTGTCGTCTTATTTTGCGGTTGAAGAAAGTCGTTCCGTCCCTTCGTGTTATATATAAACATATGAGAGGGTGTGAGCTGTCCCAACAAGCGGCGAGTCGCGCAGTCATCTTGACTATAATGAGAGAGTTCCGTCGAACGGCCGCATTGCTGAACGATAGAACCCGCAGCGCACCGCAAAGGCTTGTCAGCGTCCCTTGTTCGAGGCTGGATTGAGGCTGAGAGGATAATAGAGTGAAACGGACGAGCGAATCCGACATTGAGTACTGGTATCTGCCTTGAACTGCCCGGCACCTTTGAGGCATTGGCAGGGCATGAATCCGACGAATCCGACGAATCCGACGAATACGCGCAGAATCCGGAGATGGCCCCTCACTCTCACACTTTATGAGGTATTGGCGCAATCCTAAGGCGGAGCCTCGTCTCCAAAACCCGCCACTCAAGTGCCCGCTCGAAACTTGAGATATTGTATCCGCGCAAATCGTTTAGCTGTGTACAGCGACAACAGGGAGATTACACCATTAAAAACTCCCCTAACGAGCGATTGGACTTCAACGAGATTGAACCGTGGAATCCGTCCATCGGAGCCATCTATTGTTTTAGAATGGCGGTCGGTGTGCCCGTCCGGCGCTTACAATGATATTCTCCCGAGCTTTCGAGTGTGACGACTTATAAAAGGATGCTTTGCTGAAGTCACCCTGTTCATCTATCAATCAGTTTAGTTCAGAGATACCGGCACCAACTAACTCCTCGGAAAGACCCAAGGCTCGGAAGTGAGAGATGCCTTAAGTTATATGAAAATTTCGTGGTATATTGGCAGTAGCATTGCTGTCGCGAGGGGGAAAGGATCGAGGCATATCTCGATCAATTGGGGCCAATCGTCATCCCAGGAGAAGCTTGGGTTGCATAAAAAGTACTCGAAGTACCTGGGGTACCAACCGGCGTCCTCCCAGTCAACGATGGTTAGGTTGAAGTCAGCTTCGTCGCGTATGATCTTCTGCCCTGGTTTTTCCACGAGGATGTTTTTCCCCTGCACATCCCCATGGGTAAAGGTAGGTTGGTGTCCGTTGAGGGATGCAGGAACATGTTTTCGGAGCCAATCGACGCGAGACATATGTTGATAATTTTCTGCACGTATTTGACGGACCTTTTCTGCTAGGCCAAGGCATAATTGCTCTTCAGTGTTAAAGGGGCCATTCACAATCTCCTGAGGTTCCGGAGTCCAGAAGAGAAAGCATGGAAGAGGTCCACGATCAACACTCTCATAAAATGGAGGCGAGGGTGGTGAGAGAGATCTCATCTCGTCAAGAATTGTCCTGAGCTTGTTCAGAATCAGCTGCCGCTCACCATGCTGGAGATCTGGCCAGAGACAATCGAGCGTCTCCCCAGCGACGTATTGCATGACCAAATAAGCACTGCCCCATTCTTCGTACAAGGCGTACACCAACGGACTCGGAGTGGTGAGATTTTGATTGACGAAGATCATGTTCAGTCCTTCCTGGATACGGCGTCTTGTTTGTGAGCTTTGTTTGACGACATAATGATCACCGACTCGAGCAACGTCGGAAGATCGGCCCGCAATCATAGACGTGGCATTTTCTATGTCGGTGGTGCTGGGGAGAGGAGCTGGCAGGAGGGAGGGATCGCAAAAATAAGGTAGGGATGGAGGTTTCCACATCGACCTTGCAGGGAAAGTTGTTTCAAGGGCGTCCTTGCAGGTGCACAAGATATAGTATTGGCCGATAAGTAGATGATTTAATGTATTTGCCTCCGTCGCAGGAAATTTGGCTTGCCTGGGAGAACGACCGGTGTCTGCTGGAGCATGGGCGAGCATGGTCAAGAGTCTACGTCAGGAAGCTATTCCGATGATGTCCATTGTCGTGCCGTGGTAAGACTCAGCGGGCAAAGTTGGGGTTTCGAGGGCACGCGCTGGCTACGTTACTGCCCTTAAGTCATCGTTGCGGCCTCCCCGGATTTAGACAGACAGCCACTTGTAAGCCTCAACTTGACTGCGCCGACGGCGCGCCAGTGCGTTCATATCGACGTTACCGACAGAGAACCAGAGGGAGCGCGGCAGTACGAGTAGCCTGTTGGGCACGTCTTGAGTGAGATACTACAAGTTTTTCAGGACCATGTTTACCTCCTCCATGGGAAGTCGTTCCAGCGGAAGTTCACGCTCAACCGACATCTCGAGATTCATGTCTAGGCAGGTCGCTTTGCCAAACCCAACCCTTTCGGTGTCGAGTGACAGGCTGCACGACATGGCTGAAAGCCGAGGCGCACTACGAGAATCACTGCGCCACGGTGCATCACGTTTTCCATTGAGTCGTTGCATTCTTCGGCCTCATGCGACAATGGCATTCAGACGGTGTTGGAGGATGTTGTGACTCAAGGGGATGTAGCTTAGCAGCTGGCGCCATTACAAAGTACGGTCCTTCGGACCACGGTGTCTCTTGTCAGCCTTGGATTTCGGTTTCATTCCCGTTGTCTTACAATATGAGGGCCTGTGGTTGTCGCGGCTGGAAAGGGTCAGTTCGGTTTGGGCTCCGACAACGCCTCCAAAATCTCCCTTCCCTGGTTCATGTCGGCTATGTGACATGGAGTCAGCCATTCCGTGCGGATTTTTTTCGATTAAGGTCTATCTAAACCTGTTCATAACCTCAACAACTTCTGCACTGTTGCGGAAGATCTCCAGGATTAATCTTAGCACATCAAACACTAATCCTATCGATTTTCAGATCACCCGAGTCAACGGACCGGTTCCGAGCCTACAGATTCAGACACTGTTCGCCTTCACCTGTTCCTCGAAGTCGTCAATGTCGAAGTTTTTTATGTTGTATCTGACTTCTGATATCTTCTTATAGGTTCTGGAATGGCCCTTTTGTCTGCTGAATCAATTCGTCCTGTTCAGCCAACAACAACAGGGGCAGGTTTGGGCCCAACCGGATTCGGGTCACTAGCCAGCGCTCTCCGGGGCGATATATTCCAATCACCTTTTGCTGCCGCATGTTCCGACGGCACAGTGCTTTGGGGAGCGGTAGGTTGGCTGAACTAGTTTTGATCCACTTTAGTAAACTTGTCCATGCATGCCTGTGTCCTGGGCACTAACTGGCCTGAGCCGCCCTCTCTGGCCAGTCCTGCCATGGCCAAGTTCTCTCCATAAGCTTCCTTTCTTCCTCGCCGTCGGCAAGCAGGAGATAGTTTTTCTTTTGAACTCGGTTGACTTTTTAGAGAGTCTCAAAGTCATCGGGATCGACTCTCCCATCCGTGGGTAAGATTCCCGCCTCCTCAAACGCCCATAATGGTCTGGACGTAGTCTATATTCTCCAATTCTTTGTCATGTCTCTTCACTTCTTCCTCTTCAAAAGTGATCGGGCACGGTGGCAGGTCAGGCCCCGTCTCATTCCAACATTCTGCTATTCGGACCAATGAGGATCGGAGTTTATACATCTCACGATTCTTCCACGACCCACATACTACCTGCAAAGGCTCGACAACAGGAGTTGTGCGCGATGCGTTATGCATAATCGCAGAATAGAAGTGAGGGTTCCTCTTTGCTGCACGGACTTCGTAATATTTCTGACAGAGGGCGCTTTCATGAATCTTATCCGCCACTTGTCTGGCTTCTGCATCCAGACTGTCGTAGTTGCTTGGTCTCTCTGGCAAGACTAGTCCTGGCGGTAGAGGTTTAATATGTCGAACCATTCGCGGTATCTTCGCCTGTAAGATGAGAGGGGCAACTCTAGAGCCTTGCCAATCGATGATACTAGTTATATCATTCGTCTCAGGGTCAATAAAGACATTACTCAAATTGAGATCGGGGTGCGATAGAATTGGAGTCTCGAGGTATTCTGAATCCTTTGCACATCGTGAGAAGTAAGAGCTGGCCAAGAGGTATTTCTCAAGAAGCTCAAGCATCTCGCTCGGTTGCTCAGGCTCGTCGTCGTAGCGGAAGTAGTTCATTCGCGGGTTGACGTATTTGGTGACCCATTCCCGTTCATTTTTACCAAGATCTATGGCGTAGCTGACGAGATCTGTCCCTAATGCACGTTAACAGCAAAATCCTGAAAGGAAAAGGTCAAGCATCAGTAGCTTACATGGTCCTTTGTGAACATGCAGTCGTTCCCTTCCATCTTCCCACAATGCTGGAAGGACTACAGGACCGATTGCGAACTTCTGCCTAGTATCTTCTGTAACCTTGGTGGGATGTTGCCACTCAGTAGGGATGTCTTCTTAATAGAAGAGGCAACTATGTGCTGCGAAGGACTTGGAGGTTAATAACCTTTCGAGATCAACTATCTGGTGAATAATTTTATTCTTTGCGTCCCGCTTAAGTGAATACCAGCACTCGCTGATAAGGGTGCCTCTAGCCTTTTCCATAATTATGTATTCTAAACCAACTACGTTCGTTAATACGGAACTCTCTGATCAACGCGTTGGCCGCTGTCGATTTATCTCCCCGGGAAATTATCAATGAGAAAGCTACTTGTCTTATCCAAGAGTACCACAACACAACGGAGTCCCTTGCACTAGACCCCATCGCCTATAAACTCCTCACGGCATTAGCTTTGTTCGTCCCGCCAATAGAAGTAAATGAACAAGTACGAACGGCGGCCGCTAACTGTGACGCGATGCGACGTCAAAAACCGCGTTACACGAATGGCAACGTTAACGCCCGCAGATTGCTCCCTTTTTATCTCTTCGACACCATAAGGATTTGTTTTGATTGGCAACCAGATTATACGTACCCGCTCGCCGAGCGCGTCTAACTCCAAACTTTCTCGGCACATTTCAGACTCGTCCAATCCTTTGCATACGGCATGGGGCTTGATACCATGGCAAAGACGATATTTCCATGCTGGTCGGTATTAGAAAGCAGACCGTGATACTCGCGGACACATTTAGAGGACTTGGAAGCACGTAATGCCCTGTGATGGAAATCGGAATGCAAAGCCAAATGAGTCAACCCGCGATCGGCAGTGCACTCGAAATCCATGAATCCGATCGATTTGGGACGTAGATAAACGCCCAGCCCCCTCGGGCGAGAACAAAAACCGTCGGAAACCTTCATTTACTGCCGAAGTTCTTCTCTTTCGCATTCAATCGCACAGCCAGAGGAATCAGCATGGCTGAAGACAATCCCTTCTCTAGGGCTCTAGAGACGGCTTCCCCGCCTACGATCGACTTCGAATACACCTCCAAGTCACTCCCCTTTGTTCACCTCCATCCAATCTGGTGGCGAGAATTCGTCAGCTTCGACGCCCCGGGCCTAAATGCAGCTCAAGTCGATGTGCTACGCAAGGGTGGAAGGGCAGAGAAGTTTCTGGCTATCGTCTGCCAATCTTCCGGTTTCGTGAAGTATGGTTTTGCAGCTTTATACCGGTTGAGACTCTTAGTCTACGCTTGGACTGCCGACTATAGGGTCACTTGCCAGACAGACGGCCGAGCCCTGCTTTGGCAAGCTCTACCAACCTGCTATGTTGGACCCATTGAAATTAAGGTCAAGGGCGGACTCATACACGAAGATGGAGAGTTTGTTTCAGGGAGTTTGACTTGTTGGGTGGTCCATGATGGTGAAACTGGAGGATGTTCTCTCAAGGAGATACCGGGAAAGGTGTTTACTTTCATGGTTGAAGACCTAGTATCAGGCGAGCTGGTGAAACTAAAAGGATGGAATGAGACGCCTTGGGATGTGTCTGGTGTGGGACGCCTCCGAAGCTGAATTGAATCCTACTTTATCAGCATACGGCTATTCTAGCGAAAATGGCGGGGTTAGCCGGCCTATTCTTTGCGGGCATGCTAGAACCCTGGCAGCTTTTCTGGAGGGTTGCGTGATCGAAATGGGGGCAGGGATGCTGTCTTCAGCTTGGTCAGCTTCCAGACTAAATGAATCCCGTCAAGGCCGATCCGCTTCTACACGTACGGACTTTAAGAGGGCAGGCGAAGAATCCCAATGTCTCGTCGATTGGTAGCATCGCAGAGCTACTGCTGTCTTGCACTCAACTTTTCGTAACGGAGGACAACGCCGACGAAATTGCTCCATAAGGCGCCTGGGGCGTCTCAAATTCGGAATTTCCACCCTATCAAGAAATATGACCAGCGCAGAAGACCCGAGGACTACGGCATTGCGAGTCTTGGAAAGGGGAACAGACAACAAGAACAGGTCGGACATCTGCACGCCCACTCCGTTGAGCAGCAATGCAGGGGCTTTTTGATATGCCGTCCAGAAGAACCAATGGGTACTGCGTCCTTTCCGAGATCTCGTCTCCCACAGGAATGTAGTGGTTGTCCTCGCAAACCTTCAACCTGAGTGACGGGGGTGCGGGCCTCTGCTTTGAGCGGTCTCCTTTCCGGATCTACTCATGCCAGCAAACACACAGTGGAAACGAGGCATGACAGCATTCCATATCCATATCTTCCCGGCACTATATCTTTGCGTTCCTCTGCTCACTGCCTTCTGAGGTCTCACTTTCCCAAGGATCTTCACACCTTACTCACCCTCCACCCCCTTCTCTCCAGGCCCTTACGCTCAGCGAAAATCCAAGATGTAAGAAACTAAAATATCTGTATACCAAGACTAACTTCCCACCTAGTATGGACTTGAATCTGACTGAAGAGACCCTTCAGTTTATACAACACGAAAGGACTCTTGATGGGGCACTACTCGGTAAAATGGGGAAGGAAGAGAAAGTGGAAATCATGGTCAACGTCCCATTCACGGGCAACTACATTACACCGTCGGGGATCAAAACGCTTCGGTTACTTAGACTGTGTTCCGACGATACCGATGACAGTGCCAAGGAAGTTTATATTGGGCTTTTTCACGGAATCCATACCTTCACAGTGATGTCGCATGGTGTCTTCTCCGCACTGGACCCAGAAGGGCGTCGAGTATTCCCAGTGATGATTATCAGCAATACCGTTTGCGATGGGAGTACGGACACAATAGTATTCGAAGGTGGAGAATAACGGATGTTGAGGAGCGATGAGTACGCGTTGGCCTACGCCTCGCTTTTGGAGCTTGTCCAACCGGATGGCAGTGCCAGATGAATCGAGATTGAGTCAGACGGAACAAACTCTCTAGAAAAGGTTGTTGTTTCCTCGCGTAGCAAGTACTCGTATCCCAAAGGACAGCGCATCCCGTATTCCGCAGGAGACCAAGTGATGGTTCAGAAGGGGTACCTACAGGCGGGGGCTACAGCTGCCTTGCTGCGAGCTCCATTAGAGGTCCGGGAGCGTCAAATCTATAAAGATTTTAGGTCTCCCCTTACCCTTTCTGCCTTCTTTCGTATTGTTCTGGAACCAGGGAACTGCCTTCACCGCTAAATCACTTCCTTCTTACTTTCACGTCAGCCATGGTAAGTGACAACCATATCTGCATCCGACTGGGACACATTTTGATCTGTCCAAGGAAAGGAAACTCGCCGTTTCTGAAACTCCCGTGTACCGACCGATGGAGCCTTTCTTGCCGGTATGCCACCAACCTGAATTGATACCATCAAGAAGTTCAAACCGTAAGAGGTCCTGGCCTGGATGAATTATGGAGTCCCATTGTACTGTATGTGGTCCCTGATAGAGGGGTGGTCCGATATAATAAGGGATTGTACCCTCTGGAGGATCGTCAACTAATTGACGATAATAGTTCAAGCAATCTTCTCGCGATGGTTGTTCCATCGGGTGTGAAAATCCGGAAGCTCGAACATCGGGTCTGGAGATGACTTTACATTTACGGCGCCTGCGACAGCTCGAGTAGCGGAGTATGTGATGACTCCAAGAAGGTCGTAGTCTGTTGGTGGTGGAACAATCAATTTCGCCAATTCAGCCCAGTCCACTGGTTCTAAACCTTTAATTGAGATCAAGCCGGTGCAGGCATCATCCGCCATGAACTGGATGATATTTGGAACGAGTTTTTCTCCCATCTCGTCCACTGATAAGCTGAAGCGTGACCTTCTCCCGGATACGGTTTGGCCCGGGCGCAGTGGAATTGGGGTTGGAGGTACGCCAGTCTTAATAAAACTCTTGTAGGCAGGTCCGGTACAATTGGAGTCTCTAGATGACGACGGCCCCCTCGGACGATTAACCCGCCGCCCAGCACCTGACTCACTGCGCTGTAAAATGGGGGAGCCATCGGGGACTGTCTGTACAGTGCCTTGTCTCTGCTGTGCAGAAGCTGGTTCACTATTAGGTATGCATTCTGTGGTGTTTGCAGATTGTTGATGTAGCCGCGCTCATCCATCTGGTGATTGCTCTGAAGTTTGTGATGGAGCGTCTGGAGGGGCGTTTTGACGGTTATCTCCCGCAAAATAGACGTGACTGAGGCGTGAGTCAATCTCGAACTCCTTCCTGGCGTTTTGGAATGCTAAAGCTAGCTTGCTGAACTTGTCATCGATCATCGCTTCCCAGCTCGTTTGACGTTGTTGGCGTGATTTGCCCCTGGAACGTACGCTGCGCGAAGACTGAGGAATTTTCATCAGAGTGCGGAGGTCATTGAGCCCCTTCTCCAGGGCGTTAAGTATCACCAAAAAATTCGACATTTTAGAAGAACACCAGACCAAAATATTGTAGTCTCAGCTTTAAATTCCTGTCAGGAATAGCTACAAGAGCTTACCAAGCCTGCCAAGAGGACGCCTACAACTCTCGCGCCTCTCGCATAAGAGTCTCACCCTCCTCTCATGCTTCGAGTCCTATTTGACCTAGAGGTCTAGGGATACCTGATACTATTGCAACCCCTATTATTACTCTCTCTGCCTATGGCTATATGCCTGTCCCTAACAATTCCGCAACGCGTTTCAGCGAGAAAAGGTGAAAACCGAGAGATCATGGCGCACGGGCCACAATGGAAGTTACTTCCATTGTGGCCCGTGCGCCAGCCAAAGACAAGTCAGCAGAAGACCTGGGACGCATGCGAAACTCGCGCAAGGAATGATGAAGTGACAGGTTGCTCTTCGCTAAACCTTCCATACCCGGCACAGGATGCCCCGCGACAGCGGGATCTCAGCGATTCGGACATTGCTCGCGCAGCAAGACCAGTTGCAGATCCTTTTGCTATGCCGACGCTAAGCTCTGACCAACGACAACAGGAAACTAGCGTTTTTACCGCAGTCATCGAAGCATGCGAACCTCGACAGAATCACAAGCCGTACAAGCAGGTCACCCTCATCCGACTCACCTACGAATATGCACGCTCAGAAGCGTCGAGAGACAACTTTCTGCGTTTCTTTTTCCAGCACACGCAGATCCCGACCAACCCCACGCAGAGTGAATCGGCCACTCTTTCCGACTATGGACCACGATTGATTGCGTTTGCCGAGACGCTTATTGAGAACTTCTTTCTGCCTTGTAAGTGAATTCGGACGGTTTTTGAAATCGACGTCAGTTGACATACAATTCAGTGAGAGCCTCAACGAGGAAAACTCCTCAACCTTCACCTGCGGCCCTTACCGATCTCCCAAGCGCACAACTCCTCACCGGCACTACCCAACGGCTGGCCAATTTGAGAAGAGATTGTCTTATACGCGACCGTCACCGCTGTGTCATATCACGCTCGTTCGATCGCGTCGAGGCAAGGAGGCGTGTCACCAAGGATGGGGCTCAGGCGGCACAAGACGATGAGGGAACTCTGTTGAGTGAGGAGGGTAATACGTTTGCGACACTAGAGGTGGCACATATCATTCCTCACTCATTAATGACTCTCTCGAGCGGTGAAAATGATCTAGTATGTTCGGTGCCTCCTGTCTCGATACTGAGCTTAGATCTCTGGAGTTGCTCTCAGTGCCAAGTTGTTGATCTGTTCCTCAGCTAACTTTTCATCCAGGACGAATCCAAAAAAATAGCCCTCGCAATACTCAACATGTTCGATGACGGCGTTGTACATTTGATCGAAGGCAGTGATATCGATCGAACACGCAACGCGATTACGTTGAGCATGGAATTCCACCAATTGTTCGGCCGTTTTGAAGTCTATTTCGAACCACGAGGCCATCAGTCGCACACATACCGCATCGATTCAGTACAAGACGACTTCATGCGTCCTTCCATCCTTCCTATCCAGAGCCGTACCATTTTCATCACTGACACCCGAACGATTGATCCTCCTTCTCCACGATTTCTTGCTATTCACGCCGCTATTGCGGGTATACTCTATTTGAGTGCTGCTGGTAGTCATATTGACAAGATTCTGTATGATCTTGACCAAGGGGCCGCCATGGTTGATGGATCTACAGAGATAGGATATCTCACTACACTGAGAATTGGGGGTTGGTGGGATGGGCGGATCGGCGCATATTGACCGTTGACCATGACTAGTGTGTTGTGAGAAGCTCCTTGATCAGGCGAGCTGAATTACCCTTTGTCTAACTGTTGAGTATCTGCTGTAGATTTCTGACCACCGCGTCTCCAAATTCTGCAGTTCCTGCTTGCCCACCAATATCTTTGGTTCGAATACCACTGTCCAAGGTTTGCTCTACGCTCTGTTCAATGGCTTTTGCCTCCTCCCCCCGACCCGCCGAGGAAAGTATCGTGTTGACAGGGTCGACGATACCTTGTCCAGCTATGTCTGGGGCGGAACCTATCACAATGGAGCAAGCTTACCGTGAATGGGCTCATAGATCCCTTTGTTCTTCTCTCCTGGTGTCGGTATACCACATAAACTTGCACTAGGCAACAGCCCCAGACTCCCAGGAATGACACTGGCCTCATCAGAGATGATATCTCCAAACAAGTTGCTGGTCAAGATAATACCGTTCAGCGCCGTGGGTTTCTTGATCATCAGCATTGCTGCCGAGTCGATCAAATGGTGACCCATTGGGACCGTGGGGAATTCTTCCTCAAACACCTTGCTAACCACCATCCTCCAAAGTCGACCTGTCGAGGCAAGCACATTCGCCTTGTCCAAGCTCCACACTGGTAAGGGCTGGTTGTGGTGCAAGGCCAGATAACCCGCCAGGCGTGCTACTTGTCCAATTTGTCCACGGTCGTAGTAGTCGACGTCTTGAGCCGAGCTCAGCTGCTCATCAAGCTCTTTTCGATCCGAGCCAAAATACATGCCGCCCACGAGCTCTCGCAGGATAGTGAAATCAGTTCCTCGACAGACGCTGGCTTTCAACGGGGAGAGGTCCACCAGCGACTGAGCTGCAAAGTTACACGGTCGAAGGTTGCCGAATGCATTCATCCCTTTTCTCAAGCTGAGAAGACCTTACTCTGGCCGAACGAGCCCGGTGCCCTATTTCTACCGGCTATATCAATATGACTGATTCGTGATCCCACCACCGTGGGGGACTTACTGGTCCGCCAATGGCACCGAGAAGCACAGCATCCGCATTCTTCGCCGCCTCAAGCGCCAATATGGTCAACGGTTCGCCTGTGGCATCGATCGAGCCCTTCGATTGAGAACTCAGCAGAAGATGTGAACCATTCAGTGATGAGCCTCACTCCTCCTAGAAGTTGAAAGTCGAAATCAAACTTGATCGGGTCCTTTGCAATTTCGAAAGTCTGCAGAACCTAGTACCGTCAGTATCATTACTTGTATTGCTAGGACAGACATGGCTCTTGCCTTTAGTGCCTCGTTGATGGCCTCCGGTCCACAGTTGTCTCCGGAGAATACGATGATTCGGTATTGATTGCCCATAACTAACACGGGCCTAGAGAACAGTCTTGCAGCTCGCGGACCTTGCCATTCTCCATGACTTGCATAGAACTTGTACCTGGTAATTGGACACCGATCTCAGCCTTTCGAAAGTCCAACACCACACTTGGGCAGGCTTCCGAGGCTAGCCGCCCCTGAATTGTGTGGGGGACACCTTGGGGCCATGATTGCCCCAAATGGCCTCCCAAAATGACCAGAGGTCTCCATCTCAGAGTGGCATTCGGCTATCCTTGCTTTCGTGGGTTCCGGCATGTCGCAAATGATGAAGGGTGAATGGAGGATGGATAGAGAACATATGCATCGAGAGAGCCTCCATGTGGAGAATGTCGATCCATGGTGTGACACAGCAGAGCATCCCCTGCGACCGCTGAGACGCACCCAACTATCAGTGCTCTACCCCAAGGTCTTACCCGGCTTCAAGGCTCTTCGAAATTTCGTAACTATTCTGCCTTCCTCACTGCGTCTCTACACCGTTGACGCAGGAGTACTGGGGCATCCCGTAGCGGCTGTGCAAGAAAACAAAATCGGTGAACAGGAACAAGACCTGCGCTCTCTTGACTACAGGAGATAATGATTGTTCCATATGCTGAATTTTTTTCCCTTCGCCATCAAGGCTTGCCTAGATCCACCGTGGTTGTGTCACAGTCATAAGCTCTTTTCAAGATCGATAGCCTCTTGCATCCGTGCACTGAGAGATTTCGCTGTTGCGGTCGAAGGACGACCAAGAGGCGGCCGTGGAAGGCCTCCATAGCCGAAGAACTGCTCCAAGACGGACTTAATGCCCCCTCTCCCGGCCGCCGTATGTGGCCAGTCCCCCTCGGCCAGCAGAGCCTGCAGCTTCATGGCCTCATCCTTCCTTGAAGAGCGTGTACACTTTGCAGCAGGTCTTAGGGAAAATGTTGTCTCCTCCCGCAATCACCCCTGACCCTCCTACCACCAAGGCTTGGAGAATAAAATCGGCCAGCCCGGCGACGGCCCAGTACGGATTTCCCTCACCCGCCTGACTCGGGGTCATGGTATCCATCTCGCGGGCGACTCGTGCCAGCTTACCTGTGTCACCACAGGTGAACTTGGTCCCGACGATGCCGGGATGGGCCTTGGATATGCGGATGAGCAAGTCCGAGCTCATCGTGATGCCAGCGGTGACGGCAGGGAAACTGTAGAGGACGATAGGCAGAGGCGACTCGGCGGCAACGCCCATGTAAAAGTTGTAAATCGTGTCTTCGGTCATAGCGGCTTTGTAATAACTCGGTGGGAGAACGAGGACGTGAGATCCCCCGGCCGCTGCGGCATCTTGACAGAGGGCGATGGTCTCTCTGACGGATTGGCCCGATGCACCCACGACTACCGGCGCTTCATCGTGACCAGCTTCCGTCAATGCCTCTCTCGTCGCCGTGACCACTTGTTTTCTGTCCTCGGTCCCCAGGTGTGCTGCCTCGCCATTCGAGCCCAGCGCAATGATTCCAGTCACCCCTGCATCTGCTAGGCGGGTAGTGTGCTTTTTAAGGGTCGGCACGTTAAGATCATACGACTCCGGATGGAAAAAGGTCAGCGTGGCAAAGTTGAGGAGCCATTGGAGTAGTAATTGCTAGTCTGATGAGTGTCGTCTCGTATATATTCTCACTTGGTAAAAGTTTAGGAGCATGAACACTCGATATCACTTTGGAGACTTGTTTCCCCTTGATTGTACGCCGGTGTCGGAATTGTTGGTCCCGCTTTAGCACACACCCGTTGCGATAATAAGAGTATTCCGTCCAAGGACACAACGACACCCCACATCACCGCCGCATTTTAGCAGGGGTAAAGTTTGGTGCGTCCGTTCCCTGACTGACGGGATATATGCTGCATTAGAGAACACGAATAGTAAAACGGCTTTGTAGGAATCATGTACCGCAAGGGGAGGGAAAATAGTCAGGATTCAGAAGGAGCTGTAATCAATTGCTGTCTCGGATACTCACTTCCCGTAGGACAGCGAGGCTCATAGATAGTCAAGACAGGTTATCGCAAGGATGTCAATATTACCACAGGTCTCCGACACAGAGCTGGCTACGCTCAGAGGCCGAACCATCCTGGTGACAGGAGGTGCATCCGGTATTGGCCGTGCCCTCGTCGTCGTCGCACACTGTAAGCAAGACAGGAATCCAATCTTGACAAAATTACTGACAAGACTGGCCTTAGCTGCTGGTGCCAACGTCGGTATCCTAGACGTGGACAAGCAAGCAGGCCAACTGCTCGCTGCCGAACTCGTTGAGTAAGTCGGACCCCATCATATGTATGGCAAGTCAAATGCACTAAAGACCACCATAAGACGGGCGCTGTTCATCTACACCGACGTATCCAGCTGTGATTCTGTCCGTACCGCCTTGGAGACCGCCTACAACACCTTCGGGTCAATCGACGTGGTCTATGCCAATGCCGGCAGTAATGCAAATGACACCCTACTCGATGACGAGTTCGACGACCAGGGCAGGTTGAAAGCACCGCTCTTCAAAATCCTCGACATCAACCTCGGTGGAGTTCTTCTCACCACAAAGGCGGCCGTTCATTTCTTCCAGAAGCAAGGAGGGCATCAAAAGTATCAGTTAGTGTTTACAGGCTCTACCGCGAGGTCAGTCAGCTATTTCCTTTCTTCTATACAAGATGTTGATCCTCAGTGTCGTTTCGGTCTTATCGACACGCCGCCTCTCTACATATACGGCGCTGGCAAGGCCGGTGTCTTGGGGCTCATGCGTGAACTGAGGCCAAGATTGCCTGCCCGAGGGATTAGTGTCAACATGATTGCACTGTGGATGACCCGTAGGTCCAAGTTTTGAGCCCCCTTTCGCCTTGCCCTGACTAACCC
Source organism: Capronia americana (assembly GCA_016110215.1). Taxonomy (NCBI): domain Eukaryota; kingdom Fungi; phylum Ascomycota; class Eurotiomycetes; order Chaetothyriales; family Herpotrichiellaceae; genus Capronia; species Capronia americana. The sequence goes on from JADWQD010000011.1 coordinate 1,644,251, forward strand.
CTGGCGCAGTAACACCAATGCTGCCTGACTGGATCACAGAAATGTGGGGTGAACTGCCGGCCAATAACCCCGAAGGCGTGGCAAAGGCGCGCTCCTGATCTCCGCTGTGAGACTAGATATAAATGAACGGACGCTCTGGGTGGCTGGACACAATGCCATTGAAGTGGAAGGTGGCCTACGAAATACACGACCTCAATGGTTGGGGTACGCCCTCTCGAAGGCTCTTGAGGAAGGACAGAGGAGGATGGGAATCGATCAGGTTCTCAAGTAAAATGCTCAATCACCTTTTCACTACTAGGGTAGGCTCGAGAACAAACCCTTGGACACAGGAACAACAGCAGAAGATTATCGAAGAACGACAATACCTGGTCAGCGAGTTTCCGACTGGGAGTCAGACAATAACCCAAGGACAGATCAGCCACTGGATGCAGATAATGGTTTATCACATCATTCACCTGAAAAAGATGTATACCAGTAGCGAGACAGGCCGAATGCTTTCTCTCACTTAAGACACTCAGATAGAAGCTTGACAATTGGTTTTTTCCTACATAGGCTCTACGAGCGGTTGCGAACCATTCCCCTTTGGTAGCGCGAAGTCATCCTCGGTGGTCTCATTCATCATCCTAGCTACCTTTAGACTAATAGACGGGTCAGTATTTAGCGAATGGAAGAATTCATTCCGGGCTGCATCCACATCAGGGTGGAAGGAGTGGACTCTGAGCTTGAAGTCGATCGACTGAGCTTTGGTGAAGTTGATCCACGTATCTCTTCGGACCCGCGCGTATCGTTCGAGCAAAGCATCGGCCGGCTCTTTATGCTGGAAGACGCGGATCAAACAATTTCCTAGAGCGGCCGAATCAAGCAGTCCCGTGGTCAGGCCGAGGCCACCGATGGGGTTGTTCGACTAAGACAGAGGGTAAGCGTCATCTTCTAAAGAGGAGATTTAGACAACAGACACACATATATGTCCTGCGTCACCACAAAGCAAGATCTTGCCCACTCTCATGGTGGCGGCCACCCGCTGATGAGCCCAGTACGGGTTCGCGCTGATCAGCCCGTACTTCAAGGGCCTTGGACCAGGGAGCAACCTCTCATACTTCTCAGGGAGTTGCTTCGAAATCTCAGACTCCGGGATGTCGGTGCGCACACTAAAGGCAACACGCCAGGGGTCATCCCCAGGTCCCGTTCGTGCAATGACCGCCCAGTCCTCCTCATCCACGACCATATTGGCCGTGGTGAAGCCATATTTACCAAAGTCGTATTTGACATTGGACGCCACAAAGCGGAAGTCCAACCAGGTGAAACCCTCGAACGGAATGCACAAGGAGCGTCTCACAGCGCTACCGGCCCCATCCGCACCAACGAGGTAATCGCAACTAAAGAATTCTTCACCAACGGGTCCCATACAAGTGATCTTGACAGGGTCCGACCCTGGAGATACTTGCCGCGAGCCAAATTAGCGACAGCCCCAGTGGATTCGAAATTTGGTTTCCTTTTGGCAATGCGACAGAATGATGTCGGCCAGAGAGTGCTGGCCGAGGTGGATGCCTGCAAAGTTGTACTTGACCTCGCCCTTGGGAACTGGTGCTATTCTCAGTTGAGCCAGGACGTCACCACCATTGGCGTGTGATTTTCGGAAAGTGACTCCCTCGGTGTTCTTGTGTCCTGCTTTGAGAACATCGTCGTACAGCCCGATCTTCTCGAATTGGTCGAGCACAAAAGGCATATAGCTATTTACCCGGTGTGAGCGCCCGATACTGGGTCATCGAACGCAATAACAGACGTACGTAATTGCACGAGGGCTTTGAGAGACCTGACGCTCTGCCTCGAGGACGAGAACGTCAATTCCTGCCTTTGCCAGTTTCAACGCTAAGAACAGTCCCACGGGCCAGCGCCGACGATGACCACCTGCGCATGTTCGATGGAGATTTCATCCGCCGGGGGGATCAGACCGGACTTGGCTGCTGCCATCTTGAAGAGTGATCAGAGGTGGTCAAGATGCTGAATACAAGATCTTGTCTGCGGAGGGACCTTTGAGTTAGTATTTGCGTTGAAGTACGAGACCCGTCGCATCGGAACAGGGTTGACACCTGAGTTCTGTGTGACGGGACACATCCGTACGCGCATACAAAAGCTTTTATACTAGTGCACGTGAATCTGCAAAAGATGTACCCTGGTTCCCACTTCCCAACATAGCAATTCTCTCCCCACCTGCTTGTCGTCCGTGATACCCACTAAGCAGCATTTGGCCAATATTGGGGGTAAGTACGGTGTTAAGCCCTTGCGCCTTGGCACTGCAACAGTAGATAACTGCCGTCAGGCACCTTAGCTAGTATTTTATCTCCAAGCCACATACCACTCAATACTCGTACAACGTCTATAAACCCTCCAGTCTACAACGGAGTAAGTGCTATCACTTTTGCCAATAATGTGGGGTACACCGAATGCTGTCGCTCGCAGCCTTGCGCCAGTTCAGTTGCCACTGGATTAGTTCAGGATCTTCGTCATTAACCGGCAAAGATGGAAGATTGACGATGTCCGTGGGCGGCCCAGACCTCCGACGACGTTGTGTAGTCTCGTGCAGCCAACCTGGAGCAGGAAAGACATCAGACTAGGTAAATTTAGGGATAACGGGATATGGTACAAGGCCCCTGTCATCAGCCGCCAGTTTACAAAGCACGTCTCAAGAACACTAAAGACACTGGTCAAAGGGCACATGGACTTGCCATTTGCTATTAACAAGTCGTGGCTACGATTTTCACAACCTCGCACTGGTTCCACATCGCCCTGCATCGCCCTGCTCCACGCCCGAATCACAGAGTCTGCCTGGAGAGCACACGCATATTTCAGTGGTTGTCCTCTCCTTTCTGCAGTCTTGGTATCAACTCAGATCTTGCTCAGTAAATCGTGTGCATGCCACCAAGCCCTCAAACGTTTCCCAAACATGTACATTGGGATGGTCGTAAGACACAAGGCGAGCTGAATACCGCCGAGGGCGTAGAAGAACTTCCTCGGGCCCCAGAGAACGATCCAGTCGTTCAGGAAGACTGTTTGGCACGTGGTCAGTTTCCGAAGAACCTTACTGCGTAGTAGAGACACTAACAAGCGAAGCCAAAGAACAAAAAGTTCTTGAAAACCATGGAAATGATAAAGACCTCGACGCTGATGTCCCGATACGCATCGACCATGTAGCTGCCGATGGCGACCGCCAGGAACTGAAGGGCCGCCAGAACTAACGCCCAAATGGCGGCCATTCCGGCGGCCGACTTTCCTTCCTCGACGAGGGCCCCGAACAGAAAGTACCCGAGCACAGCGAGAATAGTCGAGGGGATCATGAGCGTCAGTCGGAACTCGGGCTCGTACATGCCCTTGTTGCGGCGACTGATGAACTTGGCAATCGGGTCGGCGATCCATCCAGCCACGAGACATCCGCGGGTGCCTCCTACGACGGGTCCGGCGGACATGTAACCGAGTTCCGCGGTGGTGAGGAGATAAGGCGGCGCGCCGAATATTTGAGCAATCACAAAGGAAATGCCCCCCAACCACAGCGTTGGGATTCCCACCAACATAACCGACCAAACCACGGCGGGATTCAAGAGGATCAGGAATGGCCGCAGCACCATTTTCATGAGTGATTCCTCGGTGAATGTCGCCGTCACGGGTCTCATGCGCTTCAGAAAGGAGTCTCGCTCGATCGTGGCAGTTGTGGCGGTTTTGTCGAGAGTTTCTCGCGGCGAGGTGGTACTACCCTGTGTCTGGCCGCCATCGGCGTGTGTGCTATGCACCTTGATTTCCTCAAACATTTCAATATTCTGCAGGGAGAGTTAGTGAGAGATCCAAATTTAGACATAAAATAGAACTGCCTCTTGAGAAGAAGTGTCGATGTTGTAGATGGCGTTGCGGTTGTAAGGCGTCTCCCAGCCAAAGATCACGACGTTAACCCATACGGTGCCGATGAAAATGGCCAGCAGCCAGAAAACCCAGCGTCAGCCCAGGTCCGTGGTGATTTTCCCCGCCAGCATGGCCGGCAGATTGGCGATGCCCTAGTTGCGCAGTGACGTAGATGGCCATCCGAGAGCCTCGCTCGTGGACATAGTACAGGTCGCCCACGACGGAGAACATGATACTTTCGAACATGGCAACTCCCAGGCCCTGGACGACGCGGGCACCGAGGAGTGACCCGTAAGAGTTGGCGGCACCGCCCCAGATGGTACCGGCAAAGGCGCATGAGGTGGAGAACACAAGGCAGGGCGCTTGCAATACTTGCGAGCCACAGCGGAGATGAAGATGCCGACCGCGCCCGTCGCGCAAAGGCTGTAGCCCGTCGGCAGTGAGACTTGGGTGAAGCTGATTCCGAAATCCTCGATCAAGATGAGAGCCATCGAGGACAGGATGCGACCGATTCTGGAACTTCTGTTTAGTGCAAATCAAAATAGCACAGAGAGAGAGAGTCTCACCCTCCAATGCACAAGACGGTGGCATAGCAGTACGGGATGAGAATGAGGTCTCGCTGTCAGAGCGGCCAGTTCAGCGGATCATTCGGGCTGTTGGATGGCTGTGGCACCAGCAGGATATGGGAATTCTTGCCCGTGGCCCTTTTCAAGTGTGTCGACTGATCTACCCAGGCGGTGTTATGAGTGTCGAGAAGACTGGTGCCGGGATATGCTTGATGCCACTGCGAGACTCGAGGACGCTGTAACCCATCGTGAAGATGCACGGAGTACACGAAGAGCTTAAACTAAGGGAGGATGTGTAGATGCCAGAGATTAGAAGACTAAGCACTCAGTATATATAGGGTGGCAGAGGTGTTACTCCGCTTCTGGCGGCAGCTGTTGGCCGGGGCCCCTGACTCTTGAACCTTAGTCAAGTGCTCCTCTCCGCTAAACTGCCATTATTCGGGCCTGGACTTCAATGATCCGGATGTGGGGACTGGCTTCCCAAACAGGACGACAGCGACGGTGAACGGGGCATATATATACCAGGGTTTTCCACTTTCCCAAAGCCTTCGGAGGGGCCGCTCAAGGTGTGGTAAAAATAACTCAACATCCAGACGCTCTGGCCGCATTCTTCTATGCTTCCGGGAACTCTGAATTGTTAGAAGTGCAGGGGTCCCGTGTCGATTACGTGACGCAGGAAAGGTCTACACTGTGGCTTAGCACTGCGCAACTGGGTTTTGTAGATTGCTTGGTTGGCCAATCTAACCTAGCCCCCCAATCAATCAATCACCCCGCGTTCCATCCATCCAACATGAATACTACGCCGATAGCCTCGATGGGCAGGGGCTAGATTCAACCGGACAACTCACGGTGCATGTTCTCCAGACCCCAGCCTCCTCCTGCTGGCGCACCTTGGTTTTATAGCTGACGCTGCTCTTGCTTTGGCACTTGGAGAAAGAACCCTCAGCAACCACCCACTTTGGCCGTCGAGTCGTCGAAGTGGTTGCAGAAGCCGACACAAAGGACGTGGTGGTGAAACTCAAACAAACCGAGCCGGAGTCGGGCGAGTCGGGCGAAAAGTCGCTGGAAATCCAGGCAAGCTGGCTGGTAGGCACCGATGGCGGGCGGAGTACAGATCGAACGGCAGCTGGGATCGGGTTCGACGGATTCACGTGGCCAAAGGAAGAGTTCGTGGCGACCAATGTTTATTATCCCTTTGAGAGATACGAGTACACCCATCGCAACTTCATCATTGACCCGGTGCATTGGGCCATTATCGGAAAGATCAGCAACGACGGGCTCTGGCGCGTGGCCTACGGGACCAGGCCAGGACTTACTGACGCGCAGATCCGAGCAGAGCTTCCGGAGCATTACAAATACATCCTCCCCGGGCCCGGAACCGATTACCGCGTCCAACAGGTCAACAAGTATCGGCCTCATCAACGCTGCGCAACCACTTTCCACAAAGGTCGGGTGTTACTTGCGGGAGACGTGACACATTTGAACAACCCGATCGGCGGCTTGGGTCTGACGACCGGCATATTGGATGCAGGTCCAATGGCGAGAGCATTGACTGCTGTCATCCAAAGAGGCGCGCCCGAATCGTTGCTGGACAAATGGAGCGAGCTGCGCCGAAAGTCATGGTGGGAACAGACCAATCGACAGTCGATTGAGTTCAAGCGCATCGCGCAGCAAGGCGGCTACGGATTGGATCCCAATGGCATCTGGGATCACGACCAAGAAGCCGAGAAGCTCGGGATGATGGAGCATATCGCTTATGCCACCCCGGAGATGAGAGAAAAAGATGAGGCATTATACGAGGCCCTCAAAATCCCGGCTAACCAGAGAGCTGCGAGGAGGCGGGTCTGGGGCTTGGCTCTACCGCCAGGTTGGATGGCGGATTTTGAAGCCGACGAGGTGGTGGAGCGCAAGCGCAAGCTTCGTCCCGATTAGCGTCACCGAGTGGCATGTCGGCGGTATGTTTCAGACTGTGCAAGCTAGAGAATAAATTAGGTAGTCAAATCTGCCATACGCATCCACTGCGGCATCGAACAATTAGGAGAACATACCGTTCCTAACAGATTGTCCGAGTCTGATTCCCATCTTATGCAACTGTTTAGCTCTTGATCGAGCAACTGAGACAACCACGTCAGCCCCTTCAAGAAAGTTCAAAAGAACGGGTAACTTACAACCCCAAACCCATCCACTCTCCATCATGGAGCGCAGAGCGCCAAGTGGCGCGCCCGCGAAGCCTCCCCCTTTGTAGGTTGAGTCGTTTGGGTCGTCCATCTCCTCCATGCTCTCGCGCACGACCGACTGTAAGAACCGTGTATCTGGATCCGATCGTTGCTGTTTGCCGGCTGCGGACATCCAGTACGCAAGTAGAATCGCTTCCAAGGTTAGACAGTCTCCCAGACAGGACAGGATCGCATCACGCATACCTCCTTCAAATCCAGCAACAACATAATTGAAACCCATTTCCAAAGGTCCGACACGCGGAATATGCTTGAAACCCACTCGGGCCCGAAGCGACAGATGCGCAGCAGCAAATTTTGCGGCACGGCAAAGAGTGCTCCATTGCGCCTCCGTCCGTGGCATTAATATATTCTCCAGAGCCTCGTTCGATGCGAGCTCGCCCTCGGGTGACGACGACCCAACGCGTTGAGTTGGAGACAGTTGCGCTTGCACGAACGGCAGCCGGTTTCTCAATTTCTCGCAAAGACTGGCCTTGAGAAGCTTGAGCGTTCGTGAAGCATAAATGTGGTAATAGGCTGTCATCAACAGTGGAACGCAGTCGGACATGAGCGGATCTTCATTGAAGTAGAGCGGATTCGTAGCACTTTTGGGGTGACTTTTCCACGTCTTTTCGCATGCCTGAAGAGATTTTTCCCTTGTTTCGACCCAAGGCGCTTGATCGACATCCGCGGTGAGACCAGGTAAAATGACCTTTGTGGTCCGCTCCAGCATAACGATGTGGATGATAAGCCCGCTGATCAGCAATAGCATTCCAAACGGGCTCACAGCAGAGGTGACTTAGGTACCCTGCAGAAGCATAGAAAGGGCTGGGTAGAATTCCAACTGGGTTGGTGACACCTTGGGGAGTTTTCGAAACTCGGTGTCCCATGACTCTTCGGACGTAGAAGTGGGAGATTATGGAAGTAAGGGAGAGAAATTGGGACCGACCATAGACTAATCTCGATTGCGGACCATCTGCTCGAAGAGTACGAGGGTAGACGAACTTCAATATTCTGTTCTTCGGTGTCCTATTCTTCCGCTCTCCTATTGCGTGAGACACTTTCTAGATCGGTATGCATTTCACCTACATCGAGAGTACGGTATATTCTGCCACACATTGTCCGCCATACATTTTGAGAGCACACGTGTTAAACCGAGTATACTCCGAGGCACCTCGTCGGCACCGTTATACCTAAAAGTCAGCCTTACACAGCCTCGGGTGGCAAAGAAGGCAATGGAGAGAAGGCCCAGTGGTGAATAAGCCCTCTTGAGGCAACGGCGTGTCTCAAGAGTGCCTCAGAGTGCCCCCGAGTGCCTCGGAAGTGCCTCGGCGGTGGTGTTGAGGCAGAGAGGCACAGGCGTCTTTCAGATATATAAGAAGGCGCAAAGACCTCTGTACATAAGGGCACAGACAGCTTTACAATGGCATATATATATATAACTGCTAACAGCGCCTCAGCTCAACATGTACCAACAATAATGCTGACTAAAGGGCAGATTTCGAGATCTTTCTGTGGGTTAATGCGCGACGCCCGTCCTTTCCCAAAGATCTTCAGGTACGCGAACGCTGAAAACTGTATCCAATAGTAACGTGTCGCTTCTGCGAGGCAGAACCTTTATCCCTACCATTCGCCCCTTGAAGGCGCTTAGTCAACGAAGCGTAAGGAGGTGCAGTAACCCTGGTGCTGTGCGCTGGCTAGCTTCGAACACCTCAAGTTATAGCAACTAATTATTGTCATTGTCTTCTCTTTATATATGAGTATTCCACTCTATATTTACAGCACTATTGATTGAAGTCACGGCCCTTATTTGAAATTAATAGCCAGGATGACTGACAGTACTCTCTTGGAATATCTCACACGACCTAATCCAACATTGGACTGTACAAAGTCTTCAGTGGGAGCAAATACATTTAACGCCAGATGGGACCCTATCACCGGACTAGAAGATTGGGCTGAATTCACCTATAATACACTGATGCAATCCCACGGACATGTGTTACGGCAGCAGTTTCCGCTGATGCCGGAAACTAGTCCTCCATTAACTGAACTAGAGAGAAAAATCTTCACCGAGGACACCTTCGGGACAGTCTTGGAGCGGGGGATTATGCCGCAAGTCTCTGCTGCCCTGAGAGTCGCTTGGCCACTCTTCTATTTTAACCACAACCCGAACGATGTCGCTGAAATTAGCAAGGGGGGTAAAGCAAGAAGAGGAACAGCAGAAGAAGACGACCGATTCTATGCGGACTGGGCTGGTATCAGGCAAAGTCAAGAAACAATCTTTGGCTATAGGAACCTCTGCCCCGGAGATTCCAAACTCGCGACAAAATGGAGTACTTCTGAAGAAGGCCAACGGCGGTCAGACTATACCACGCCCTTTAGTCAAGTCCAAACTTACTGCGGGCGCCAATGGGGTACTCGTTATGGTTATATCATAACTCCGGCAGAACTTGTCGTAATTAGGGTGTCAAGGGAATCGGTAGGACCAGGTTTAGCCGCATCAAGGCCAGTCCGAACCGTAACGCAGCGCCCAAGAGATCAACCGTCTCACTCACGTACATTTTCCGTTGAGACCGTCAGCTCGGGGGTACAAGCAATGTCTCTAGACACAGGATCGAGTTTCAGTGACGATGCAAATCCAAATATCGAGTACGGACCTCTGCAATTCAAGAGCATACCGTGGAACGCGAAGGGAATGGGAACGATGACAGTCAAATTGGCTCTATGGTGGCTGCATATCGAAACTGGGAGAGATCTCTCTGTTCCGGACTATCCTCCACCAAGTATATTAAGTGGTCATGGCCTGGTGCAGCTGCCTGGTAAAGGTCGTGCGCCGGCGCCGACGCCGGCTGGATCTGGCTCGAGCATCGAGGGTTTCAAACAAAAAGGCAAAGGCCCGGCGAGGAGGTGATTGCGATGTTGAAAGATGTAGATACGTTAGCCTTTGAACCAATCTAAGACACCAAAAATGGTTTTATCGTAGAAAAATTCAAACTCGAAGCTCGACCATCTCGGACACGGCGCCGCCAAGGTGCTTGAAAGGTCGACAATCTTTGATCCTCTGTAGTTCTCGATTCGAACGTCCTGGGGGAGTATTCGTGCTTCCTTGGGGATTTTGAAATTCGCGAAGATCATCTGGATGTGTGATGAGTCTGTCGGTATAGGTATATATTCCTTGACAACCGCCCATCGGCTCAAACCACAGGTGTTAAGAACATTCCCAAGTACCTTGAAATGTGTATCTGTGAGTTTCATCCATCCATAGCACCTGGCTGCCCATGTTCCATTCTCGCGACGTGAGTCCAATCGCGCAAAGGCTCTGCATTCGCACGCAAGTGGCGTAGTGTAGATGGCCAGGTCATACGGGTAGAAGACAGGGCCGGGTTGTTTCCAATCCTTGAACTAGAGCACATTAGATCAGGGCAGCAGTCAGCGCAATGTTACTCACGATTTTCAAAGCATATTCTGTTCCTCCAATGACTGCCGAAATTACGACTCCATGTTCTCCATTACCAATCAGGCGAGGGCTTTGAATCTTGTCTTGGTCGTTGACGAAGCGCCGCAGTTTCGGTTCATCATCTTCCCTATTCTGATTTGAGGTGTACAACGGCTCTGTCGAGAGGTATATTCCAATGATGTTTTCACCCATCAGCTCAGCATCTCTTGCATCTTTTGTGAGTTGTTTGACCATCGTTCATCAAGGCCTGCTCATCGTGGACGCGCCGGAGCTGTAGCCGGTGGTAATTCTGAAACTGTTGCAGAAAGAAAGGGAGCGGGTTGGATTCTAGAGCATTGTCGATAGAGGATTATTGATCAGGTTCTCCAGGAGGATCAGCATAGGCAGTTTCCAGAAATAAAGCGAGATGGTTACCCTAACCAATGGTTCAGGGAATGACTTCCAGTTCTCGCATTGGAAAGTGAACGATGGGTGCAGGCGTTGCGCAAATACACTGGACGGTAACGCAGGGTTCAGACGGGAAGGTTTTCCGATCACGTGGCTTACTTTGGCCCACCTTGTAACTGGGAAGGTTACCCGGGGACCTGTAAAGACGCTGCCAAGGCGTCACAGGCCGTATAGGTGTTACATACCCACACGTAAGATTACCGTAACTATAGTCTGGCGTCCCCCAGGACCCCTTTGAATTCATCATGTCCTCCGAATGGAGTCACAACCTGTTGTCTGGTCGCATCTGTCAATGGATTGGACGGCTCGGGAAGAAGTCGTCGAAGGTAGCATGATCTATTGAACCGCGGTACTGTTTGGGTTCATATTTGTATAGGATTATATACTTCTCTATGCACTTATCTACCTGCTTATCTACAGAGGTCTTCCGCCTTCTTTATATATCTCAGATGCGCTAGCTTGCAGGGCCTTGCGGGCTGATGGGGAAACCTCTTCATATAATCGAGCCCTTTTCGTAATTCCGCTGCGTCTGAAGAATGTACCTCAATATATTCTGAAGGGTCGGCCAGAGCTGAAGATCCAAACAAAGGATCAAGATAGTGCGAATCACGTTCGAACATCCACATCCTTGCCTTGCTGCCAAAACTTGTCACCGAAGCTCCTCGTGGTCGGCGAGGTAGGAGATGCAATTTCCGTATGCCTGATGCTCGACTTGTTCGATATCTCTCGTTGTGGCCTCGTTCCTTTTGAGTTCATGGTGTAGCAGGACTTCGAGCCGGTGATTTCCAAGCTAGCGGACTTGGATATCTTCCCTTTTGGACGGCTCCAGCTTCGACGGTGCCTCTTCCACAGCAACCACCCAATCCTTCTCCGGGAATAAGTATTTTGAATACATGTGGAGCTAAAAAGTGACAGCAGTATTCTCTCGTAAACCCTTTCTTTAGACCTCCTCCCAGAGGGCGCGAAGGACCTCGTCTGTCACCAGCGATATAGTGGTATCGGCAATCGTTGAAGTCTTGGGTTGCCGTGATTCTCGTTGTCAACGAAGCGAAGGTAGTGTCTAACGATCTTCAGCTTATGCGACAGTGGGAAGACCAGGGGAAGACGTCATTAATCAACACAACGGGATGGTGGGTGACCAGGCACGTGCCAGGCTCACCAGGATAGCGATCTTAGGATCGTAGGGCGAAACCCTCCAAAAGTGGCGGCACTGACACTATATTTAGCGGGAAATTTCCCTGCCACCTGCGTTGAAATAGAATTACGCCGCGACTCGCCGCCTTATGATATTCGTCAAGGCTTCCCCGCATAAAAGTAACTTTCAAGTGGGCAGCCTAGAGCTTCCCTGCATCGAACTCAATCGTCCGGAGGATCGTCTCCTTGTCTGAACGCCGCGACGCTACATCAACACGTCTAAAATCCCACGGTCCAGCAAAGGTAGCATGGCATGACACAAAGCAGACAGAGTGTCACACCACCCCGGGGCATTCTCTGTCCATTGCTTAGGCTGCACCCGATGATTGATACTGCACAACCGCGGAAACACATTCTCGACTGCAGGAAGATGTCCTGGCCCTAAGTGCAAGTGCATGGAGCCGGTTGTTGCGCAGTTAGCCCACCCCATCCCCTGATTTTCAACTCTCAAAATGAGCACCACCGAATCCTCCAAGACGCTCGATATCTCCGTGGAAGACCTGGCGAGATGGGCACGAACCCAACGCATCGTCAACGGATATTGGGGTGACGAAAAGATCTTCACCCTGTAAAAGCCACGGATGGGCAAGATCCTGCGTAAAAAGATGAAGGCCAGTCTGGAAGGCGTAAGTTGTGCGGGCCTTTCCTTGCTTCCTTGCTTCCTTGCTCGGAGAAAGCTCTAACCCCTCCATTTTCAGCAGGTCAAAGGGTGGGAGGTCATGAGGGTCACGCGAGACGACACGTTCCTGACCATCACGGGCTATCGGGCTGTGTTGGTCACGCTCAACGCCTACTTCGGCTGTTCGGTGGGCAAAGAGGCCGTGGAGCAAGGACAGCGCATCGAGATCGACGCGGGCCAGGAGGTCATGTTGCAGCCGCAGGGGGATTTTCTGTGCGTCATTCTCTAGGTGCGGGCCGTGGAACTGCTGGTCAGACTACATAGCTCGTCTATATTGGGTCGGGGCTGGAAACTACCGAGTCACAAGGCGAAAGACGAGTAGCTGCTGAGGACGACAGGATGTACCCAGTGAGCATGAGTAGCTGATGAATCTCAAGTGCGATACTACTACCAGGATGCAAAAACTTCACATCCAGCACTCAGATCTTCAGGGAGCACCAACGATCCTTAACCATATCGCGATTAGGTACGATTCGTTCTCATATCCTCGGATACCTCGGGAGATCGAGGACTTCATACCTGTGCGACCATAGCATCTTCTTCCACGCCGCGTGAAGCCTTTCAACACCGGCTGGACACCTCCCGCCCTAAGTTCTGACTTGGGTCGGACGATACCAGCACTCCACTGCATTCATGAACTCACAGCGACTCATAGATCGTCAATAAGTGAGTCCAACAGCTTCGCTCCTACCCTCGTCGATTGGTACCGTGACTCCGACTCCCATCGCGGGCGCTCCTCAGCGATATGGGCTAATAAAACGGTTGCCATAGCGTTCGTCGCATATGAGCTGAACCAACGAAGCGATCGCCAAATCCCAGCATCCAAGGAATGCTACTACTATTGCCGAGACGACCAATCCGCCTTGGGCGGCTGCAGCTGCATTGACTCCACTGATACTGGCAGTACTTCATTAGCTTCCCGGCCTGAAGAAGATATTCCATGAACAGTACAATCAGAATCAGGCATTCCTCCATCCTCCAGGACTCGAAATTCGACGAGAAGAAGCCTCTTCCTACACTAGCCTTCTATACTGCCGACCAAATTCTTCAGTGGGTCGACCTTAGTACTGGGAGAGAAACTAGCGGCTCGTTATTCGTGCTTGGTGGTCGTCAGACATCAGTCCTAGGAGGACGCTCAGCGCAACCAATCCTGGAGGGAAGAGCTAATCTGAAAGGCAAGCCAGCTGGGACAGGAGGACTCGGGAAGATCTAGGGCGTGGGCGTGGCGGCGGCAATCCTCTCCATCTGAGAGGGGGCTGACCGTTATCTCGTAGAGGAAACGCCACGGAAATACCTGCCTAATGTTCCTACTTGTGTCTTTTCTTCGTGCAGTTCGCCGGCACGCATCTCTAAGTCGACGTCGTTACACCACGATCTGGCGTAGTTACGGAGGACAACGACATTAGCGAAGACCTTATCTGCATAAGATTCCAATTCTCCTTTGGATCGTTATTATCGGACACTCCAGCCCGAGGCATTGGAAAGGAAAGCACCGAGAAGTTGTTAAGTTGGGGATATAGTTGTTCCGTACCGAATTCTTAGCTTCCTGACAGCGGTATTATTCCGTGAATGCAGTCCAACTCGACCGAACGACGCTCATCTCTGCGTTCAACACAAGATACGCTGGCCGTCATTGACAAGAACAGGATGTGCTAGCAAGATCCACCAACTGTTGATAGCCAGCTCCAAACTGATCGCATTCTCTTCACTATGTCGTCCGATGGGCTACCTATTAAGAAGGTCTCTCTCCTCCCGCCCTCACTTCCCTCGCTAGCTAAGAGCATCTCTGCCGGCCTGTCCTCGAACTTCACGCACTCCTCATGCACAGTTTCCACTCCCCCTGACCTCACCCTCCCACCCTATCACCTCGCCGCCCCAGGCCTCACCGGCCGCGCTCGCGTCGTCGATATCGGCGGACCACCAAACCTCAGGCCTGTTCCGAACCGGACAAAGAAATATGACTTGCTCTCCATCTCCCGCCTGGCTGATATGGCCACCGCGTCAGGCTTCATGCTTGGTGCTGGAGCCGGCCCGTTCCACATCGTAGGCCAGAACTCCGAGTTGATGCCCAATTTTGCATACGGTGCCGCAGTCGGCGAAGAAGGCTCGCATGGAGTGAGGAATCGGACACACTACGCCAAAATCAAGCCGGATGATTCAGTATGCTGTGCTCACATACCGGATGATTCGACGGCCTTTGCGTTTATGTGTAACCTGTTTTGCTCCGATGGACAACCTGGACCATGCTTGCACGTCATCGCCAGGTCTCGCAGCGGTCCTCTCAATTTCACAGAGACAATCCAGAAAGCTTTGAAATCTTCTTTCGGAGATCAGCTGATCTCTCTTGGAGGAGTGTTTCTGATCAAGAGAGGGACAGCAAAGTTGCATGTAATGCCGGACTTTCCTTCAGAGCCGTTCCGATCAAGAGAAGATGTGAACAAGTGGCTGCGATACTTTGACATGGACTTCACGGACAATGAACATGGACCCCTAGTTTGCCTGAGTGTCTTCCACTCAGGAGAAGATGTTGGCCTTGCGCTACGAATGGAGCATACGCATTGTTTTACGGTAAGTGGTGGCGGGGAGACGGAGACAACGAAAGGAGGGCATTATCACTATGATCTCGACGATACAAAAGGAGAGATCGAGTACGAAGGCTGGTTTAATGTCGCTGAGTACTTATACCGGGTAGACCAGCCCACTTAGTTAAGTCGCTATATATAATACTTAACTATATCAGGAAAAGTAGTAGAAGTATAGGGAAAGTAGTGTTAGCCTAGCTAGCTCTATAATCTATAATTAGCCTAGGGTTATTTATCTAGCTTAGGTTTAACCTAGGGCGTTAGTATATTAGCCTAGTATTACGGTGCGTTAGCGGAGCTGAAATAGTTTAACTAGTAATATTATATTATAATATAAAAGATAAGATAAAGGTATTCGTCTAAGTAAATACCCGGAGTCCTATTAAACTAGGGCGAGGCTTTATTACTAGAGAATATATTTATATAAAGGCCGGGTATACCTCTATTATAATTAATACTATATCTTAAAAGCTATATATATAATAGTTATTACTATATATAAAATATATAAAGTATATAAAAAAAGAAGCGTAGCCTTATACTAAGTCACCCGCTAATTAGAAGGTAGAGTTATACCTCTAGATACTATCTAACTAAAAAAATTCAACCTTATAAAATAATAGCTTCTATTATCCCTATTATAGTATATCGCCGGGGAGGTTACTAATTACTCCGGTAAAGGAGGTGAAGGGCGATATTAGCTTTATTATAGATTTAGTATACGCTCTCCCGCGGTATAGGGATAGGCGGCGGTGAATAAACAAGGTGTTAGTAGTATTAGATAGTTTAGAGAATACACCGCGATATAACCTCGTCGGCGGGGACTAGAATATAATATACGCTGGGGTCTACTCGAGTATAGATAGACCCGCGAATATAGAAGAGGTGACCCTTTATAGGCGCCTAGTTAAGGCTTTAGGGGTTGCGAACCTTTCTATAGAAGATAGATAGCGGATGCGCTATCCGGATATAAGGGAGTATACGCACTATAATACGGCTATATTAAACAGGAGGTAAGAAGGGAGAACTAGGATAGACCGGATTTATCTCTAGGGGGACTAGATTATCTCGACTATAGGCTGGTTCATCGATCCCGAGAGTGAAGGGGCAGAAATAGACTATCGCCTGATAGGCTACACTATAAGGCCCTCTATAAGTAAGCGAGGACTTAAGAGATAGAGAGCATCTTATAAGCTCTTAACGAAAGAAGACCTCTTAGAAAGAATTTAGAAAGTGATAATAGACTACTTCCTATACGAGGGGGATAGAGACACCTATCTTATTAATAAAGATATTATTATATAATAGGAGAATACTAAGGAATTAATTATAGGAGTTATTAAGGAGAGATTAACTAGGCTTAGGCGTAGCGAGAACTCCTAAAGGTACACCTTAAAGAATCGGATAGTTAATACTGCCTTAATAGAGGGATAGAGGAGGACCGCTGAGAGGGAGTTGAAAGAGCTTAACGATAAGGGCTAGAGAGGGTGGTGTTATAGGTCCTATATCGTAAAGTATATATACGCTGAAGCAGCTATAACTAACTTCTATAAGCGAGTTAAGCCGCGAGAGACGCCTATACTGATTAATAAGCTAGAGATTAGTAAAGATAGTAACCGAGTGTCCTCTCCTAAAGATATACTCGGCGTAATAAAGGAGTTTTATATTAAGCTCTATAGCTATAAGCCTACTAATGAATAGGCGTAAAGAGATCTATTAGGTCTAGTTAACGTTTAGCTTAATATATAAGATAGAGGCGGGATAAGTAGCCGTTTCACTGATAATAAGGTTACTACAGTATTACACCGGGTATCTATAGGCCGCGCACCTAGGCTATAAGGATTACCAGTTAATATTTAGAAAAGGGTCGCCGATTATTACGGGGGTATAGTTAGGGTGCTGAGAATAGTGTTTAACGAGCTTTAGAAGTAATTCTAGTTACCTACTAGTTAGAAGAGGGGCCGCCTAATACTACTATTTAAGGGGGAAGACTAGGCTAAGGCGCGAAACTATTAATTAATTACCTTAATAAACTCTAACTATAAACTATATACGGGAGTTATTAACCTAAGGCTTATAAAGATAGCGACTAAGCTAATTTCACGGGGCTAGACTAGATATATACCGAGGAGAAGAATTAGGGATATTATTAAGCTTATATAGACTTTAATTAACTATACTAAGGCAGAATAAGAGGGTATTAATCTCTTATTTATTAATTTTATTAAAGTTTTTAATAAGATAAGCTATATCTACTTAATAGAGTACCTAAAGAAATCTAGATTACTTAAAGACTTATTATTCTAGATTAAGTCCCTTTATAATAGAGGAACTATAGAGCTATAGCTTAACGGCTTTATAGATAATCTAATTAAGTATAAGGGGGGACTTTAATAGGGGGACCCGCCGTTATTAATACTCTATAGGCTTAGAATAGAATTAATAAGGCTTATAATATAAAGGAATACCCTATTAGGCGGTATCTAACTACCACTAGAAGGGGTTATTAAGGATATATACTACTTAAATAACTTAACGGGGTTCTTCCGTGATTAAGTAGAGCTAAATTATTTATAGTATTAGTTAGGCCTTTTTAAATAGGTTACGGGGGCAGCGGTTAACTAAGAGAAGATAAAGATTATACTTATAGAAGGGTTAGACCTAGAAGAGGAATAGATAGGGATTAATATAGTCTTAAAAGGTAGAGCCTTTAAGTACCTTAATATATCGGTCGATATATATATATCTATAAAGATATTAAGATATATTAGGTAGATCTATTAGGATTAACTACTAGGTCGGTCGAATACTTTATTATACTATAGCTATTTTAGCGGGCTTAAGTTAGAATAGCCTAGACACTACTAATTTAGATAGTGAGGTTCGGGGTAACCCGACTTAGAATAAGGTAGGAAGTGCTATACTTATCACGGAACGAGACGCGCCTAGCCCCCGAAATAGCTGGAATAGGACAGATACGGACGAGGGCTGGGAAAGGCTGGCCCGGTGATAGTTGCCGGATTAGGGATTAGCTGCACGTGACCTAGGCCCTTAGCGGTGTATATATATACTAAAACCCTTAATAGAGGGAAATATTTACCTAGAATAAGGTATAGCCGCCTCTTTAGATACTTTTTCTTTCTCTCTTTAGTTTAGTCTCTTTATATTAAGTAATCTATATCTTTATATAGTATTTACCCTACCTTTTTTTTTTTTTTTTTTTTTTATTCTCTACTTCTAGAAGCTACTTAAAGCTTATATCGGGGATTCTATAAACTATTAAATAGAACAGGGAAAACCCTCCCGGGGAATAAAACCTGCCCCCTATTATTCCCATCAGTTTCGCTTTTATACCGGGTGTTTACGAGCCTTTACAGGCAGCGCAGGATCATCCTTCAAGCCTCCAGTCTTTCCTCCCTACTTTCCTTTTTCCTACAAGTTGCGATCATTTACGACTCGTCTCCCTCCGGGGGAGTAGGGTTCTGGGGGTAGCGGGGTCGCCGGCCTCCCCTCTAGAGTCATCTAAAAGTTTTTTAAGCTCTCTTCGGTTGCGAAAGGTTGTGACTCTCCTCTAGTAGTAGAGTGAAGCTGGAGTGAGGCTAGAGTGAGGTGTAGCCGAGGTGAACGTGAAGTAAATTGTCGGTGAATTATAGGTGAATTATAAGGTGAATAGTAGGTGAGAGAGAAGTGAACGGTAAGTGAATAGTCGGTGAGTGTTGCAACCTTTACCTCCTGCTTTAGCTTTAATATTATGGTTATGAGTGGTTATAATTAGTCTTATATAGGTTCCCTAGTATAAGTATATACTCGTGCCTCTTCTTTATTTTTCTTACACCTTCCCCCGTACTATATTTTCCGTCTTCTTTCTTTTCTGTTTATAACCTTTCGTAGCTATTATATTATATAAAGATCCTTATAAGCGCTTTAATAGTTATACCTATATAATCCTCTAAGTATATACCCTTAGTAAACCTCCTAAACTACTAGGTTACTAACGGTTATAAAGACTTTCGATAATATTATAGAGATCCTAAATTAGCGTGACCCCTAAGATAAGTATCTCTTTTAGACTATAGGCGCTACTAGTGAGTACTTCTATAACCGTTTATAACTATACTAACCCCCTTAATAGAACCTCGAGCTTCTAAAGATAAAGTATACTTAATTTAAATTAAGGGAGACCGTAATAATCCGCGTTTATACTATCTCTCTTATAACCGTTTATAACTAACCTATTAGCTTATACTAAGTGCGCCGACTAATATAATAAATTTAAGACTTATATATCCTTTAGCTATATAAAGCGTAGTGGTAAGCTAGCTTATCTCCTTGTAACCTGTCGTAACCTACTAATTTTATTCTAGCTTATGCTTACTGCGTCTGGCAATCTAAGGAAGTTAACTGCACTTTCGCTATTAAATGTAAGTCTTACCCCTTTATAACCTGTCGTAACTATATTGACTCTCTTAGTAATAACCTAGGAAGCCTCGGCCCGTGAAGCTTAGAAGATTACTAAAGAGGCGCTTTATAAGGCTTAAAAAACTATCGCGATTACTTATAACTCTCCGCGGACTTCTAAAATTTAGAAACCTACTCCTAAGGCTAAAGCTAACGCTAAAGCTAATACTAAAGCTAAGTCTACTCCTAAGTCGGTTATAACTAGTTCCGGCCCGGCTTTAAAACGTCCCGCTCGCTAGCCTATTAGCGCCAGCGAACTTAAAGGCCTCTTAGATTAAGTGGTTATATAAGGTTTCGAATAGTTTTTATAGAGTTCTAGAGTTATATATACTAGTAGAGATTAAAGTAACTAATTAGAATAGCTTATAACTAAGCGAGCAGATATTTTAGGCTATAAGCTTTATTACTTATATCTTTTAGTAAAGGCTCGTAACCTTAAGCGAGTAGGTAAGCTGATAAGTAATGGGCTAGCACCTTAGCTAAAGTGCTATTTATAATATAACCAACTTTCTTTAATAAAACCTTCTTTAAACTGCCGTAACCGCTCGTAACCGCCTTACATAAGATGAGGGCTGGCTAGATGGCCTGCCCTCCGCGCTCGTACCCGAGGCCGAGTCTAAGGCTAAATTAGGGGAGGAGGTTTATCTACTACAGCTAGATCACCACTACCTTAGCCTCCGCTGGGGTTTCGACTAGTCTTTAGTAGTTGCTCTAATACTAGAGGCTATAGAGGAGTACCCTTCTCTTCTACTAATCGGAATAGTGCCTAACGATATACTTTATAGTCTATTATGACCACCCGTAACCGCACGTCGGGAGAATTCCTAGAACTCTCCTTTCGTGGAGGAAGGCGTTAAGTCCGATTTTTTCCGTACGGATCTAGGTTATCATCGCGCTTAATGCCTTTAGGAAGGTTATGTATAGTTCCTTTAGGTTATACCTCTCTATAAGGAGGGCTGAAGGTCTCCTATATATAGGGACGGACTTAATATATTAGGCCCACCTCCGGTTTTATGTAGCTTAAGAGTATTCTTACTAGGCCTTCTTTTAAGACCTCGGTTATATAGTTACTAGATTACTCGGATCCTATCGTAGAATCTCGGCGCGGTATTAATCGGGGAAGTTTAGCTATAGCCACTAAAGCTTAAGTGCTATTAGGGTCGCCCTTCATCGTAACGCCTGTCGTCTTATCTTAAGGTAGTATAACCGGATCTTACTATACTCCTCTCTAATAAATTAACCCGCTAAGGAGTGATGTATCCGTAGAAGAAGTGCCGCGAGCCTTTTTTCGGTGTTAAGGTAGATTAGGGGGACCCCCGACTCTCTCTCGAGGGTTGGGCCCTCTACCGCCTTATACGCGCCGGTTACGCACTATAACCCTTAGTTTTATATTACCTCTAGCCTCTTATTAGCTGACTTTATTATTAATCTAAGGCTATCTAGGCTCCACTAAATTTCCGAGGTAAAACTTATTATAGGCCGGAGTATTATCGAGTAAATAAGTTATAATTATAATAGTCCCGCCCCCTAGATTAAATAAGTAATACAGCTAAATATAAGTAGTTATAACTTAAATCGGCTTTTTACCCCCTAAAGTTGTTTCTTCCACTATAGTTTTAAGTTAATCTACACCTCTAGAATCTTAACGGTTTACCTCACCTCTAGTTATATCCCCTTAATCTCGGCCCCTATCTTTATATTAAACTTACTCCGGTTTCTCGTAAAGTAAATTAGCTTATACTTATCTAGAGTAAACTTCGCCTTATAGCTTAGCGCCTATTACTAGTATTTATAATAGATTCTCTCTAGTTTTATATAGTTACACTCTATAGACTCACTATATATAAGGATATATATATTATCTATAAATCCGACCGGAGTAGTTTATAGCCCTTTATTCCTAATATTATCTAGGAGGTCCGCTATAAAGAAGAGAAAGATAATCGGTGAGACTAGAGACCCCTATAGGATCCCCTTAATTACGCTAAAGTATAGGGTCTCGCCTTCTAGTACGCTAAGTTTTATAGTTCGTCCGTTTAGAAAGCTCTTTATCTATCCTATTATAAGGCTCGGAACGCGTCTCTTTTAAAGGTTATATAATAGCTATAGTCGTAATATATTATTAAAGACTCCCGTAATATCTATATAAAGTACTATAATTACTCGTGACTCTCCGGGAAGGTTCTAGATTATATAGATTTATTCTATAATAAGCTAAAGTACTAAACTTATTAATCTTCCCTTTCGGGCTTCTATCTATAAATTAGGGAGAAGGTAATGAGTTTCTACTAGTTCTGAGAGTCTCCTCGCGATAATAATCTTAAAGATCTTCCCTATAGTGTTAAGTAATATAATTAATTAGTATATATTAATAGTAGAATAGTTAGGCTTACTTAGCTTCCTTAAAATAAGTATAATTACTTACTTCTATTCTATAGAGTAGTATTCTAGTCGTAACGTCGCTATAAAGATTTATAAGAGTCTTAGGACTAGCTATATTACGGCGGCCTTAATAACTATATTTAGAATTTAGTCCGGGCCTAATACTTTTTTACTTATAACCCTTCAGATTACCGCGTATACTTTATCTTCCTCTATTTTATCTTATATAGGGAGTGGCTCCGGGTAGCTAGCTATCTTAATATCTCTTATATCCGTATATATATTCTCGGGGAAGAACTACTTTCGGAAGGTTCGGAGCTTCTCTTAGAGGTTCGTAATCCGTTTAGTCTCTCCTTATATCGCCTTAATTAAGATCTCTAATAGCTATAGGAGGGCCCTTACGGTTCCTACTCGTTTTAACTATTTACTAGCTTTCTATAGGCCTTCTAGAGTTCCCGCTAGTTTAGCGATCCTTTAGCGAAAGGCTTATTACTTCGCCTTCCTTATTACTACGACCTTCCTATTTCTCGTAACTCTTTAAAGCTTAAGGGATTATATAGTATTAAGGTGTAGATAGTCGAGGTGGGCTCTTTAATACTCTCTTATTATCTATAAGTATTTATCGGTCTAGTAGAACTTATTATACCCTAAGGACTTTACCTATAGGACTAATACCTCGATTATATTTATAATAATTCGTATTATATCTTAAACTACTATATTAATTTAACTTTTAGAGTTTAGCTAGTGACTTATATTCTAGCGCTTAAGGGCCTTTAGCATCACTTCCGAGTCTAGCTTCTTCTAGTTTCGTCTTTAGGGGGTTTTAGCTAGTTCTAGACTAAAGTAAATAGTTATTTTAATAGGTTTATAGTTAGAGGATTATTCTATATCTAGTCGTATAGTGTATCGTAACACTTTATAAATATAGGGAGTTAAAAGGAATACTAGGTTAATTATACTTTTAGTACCCCTTTCCTTTTAGATTATTATCTCGAGAGGGGTTATAAGTAATAGCGAATAGTCCCTTACGATATTAAGGAAGTCGTTAGCTATAAAGTAGAATATAAATCTATTTAGTCTATTCTATATAGAGTAATAAAGGTTAAAGTCCCTAACTATAAGGTTTATTACATCTATCCGTAACTTCTTGAGGAGAAGGGTAAGGGCGCCTTAGAGCTAGGAGGAGCTTAACTTAGGGCTTAGGTTATAGATATTATAAATATCTATAGTAGTACCCTCTTACTTAATTAAGATTATCTAAAAGTCCGCGGAGTAGTTTATAACTAACTATAAGCTAATCTTTAGCCTCTTATTAATATAGAGGTATACCCTTATATTATTATATTAAGGGTATATAAGATGAAAGAAGAGGCGAGTCGAATAGTAACTTATTATAATATATTTATTTCGCTATAGCTCCTAGATCGCGATAATATTAAACTTATAAACTCTTATATCCTTAAGGAGCGGGATAATTATACCCTCTTTCCTATAATTTATATTATACTATAAGATCTATAGAGTAGTCGTACTTATTTATAATCTAGAGGGTCTCTACTTAAACTTTTAATCTCGGTATCCTCCCTATTCCTTTTCGACGGGGACTCGTCCTGAAGGGTTACGAGAGGGGGCGATATATTACTAGCAGTCCTCTTTCCGGATATATTAAGCTAGGATTACCTTAGGTCTCTGCCTACTAATATGATACTAGTAGACCTTCCTCTTTATCTTAATATCTATATATTAGGTCGTGCTTTAATACTGGAAGTTACCCCTCTCGCTAGGGATGTTGCGGAACTCGTCGTAGCCTTCTTTAATATATTGTTATAGTATTGTAACGCCAGCTCTTTTAGGTCCCTTACTTTTTAGATCTCCTATCTCTAGATCTAGCATCTTTTATTCTATACTCCTATAACGGCACGTTATACTAATAGGATAAAGGTAGGGTATACGCTATATAACGGTATAGATTACTTAATACGAAGAGACTAAACTAGAGAGAGAAGGAAAATATCTGAAAGGGACGGTCGCGCCTGGCCTCAGATAAAGGCATGCCTCTACTAAGGGTTCTGGTATACGCGCGCACCGCTAAGGATCCCAGTTACGTGTAGCTAATTATATATAGCCGTGTAATTTACACGGGCATATTACCCAATCAGGATAAGGCTTAGCAAAGCCCGATTTCCAATCTGGCAGCTGTCGCCATAACAACCTTCCTCTATATCTATACCAGTCCAGCTACTCCATATGCCGGGCACGTCTCGTTCCGTGATATTACCCCCCCCTCTAAGGAAGCCTGTCCTCAGGCTTTATCGTCGTCAGCATAATCCGGCGCGTCTTCATCGTTCTCCCAATAGCGAATCCACTCTTGTAATCGTTTCGGGGGGCCTGGTTGTTGAGGGTAACTGTCGTGATAGTCCCGGATCTTGTGTGGTGCGTTCTTAAAGTCGGAGGCCGGGTACCACTCTAGATCCTCATCCCAGCCTAGCCACTAAACTCGGTATTATAACCTACCGCGATGCTTCCGTACAGCTAAGACTTCCTTAACTTCCCATTCGTTTTCACCGTTTACCTTAATTGGCGGCGGGGGATCGTTGACCTGTCCCGGAAGGGGGTCTTCTGCGGCCTTGCGTAAACGGTCCGGGGAGAGGACCGGGTGGATCTTCATTGAATCCGGTAGGTCTAGCTTGAAAGAGTTGCCGACCTTCTCTAGTATCCGGAAAGGGCCAGCTATCTGGTGCGCCAGTTTTCGGCTTGGTCGATCTATTCTCCAGTTCTTGGTGGACACCTATACTAGGTCTCCTTCCGTGAAATCAACTTCCCGGCGATGCTTGTCGGCTTGTCGTTGTTGCTGCGCTTGTGCACTCGATATAGCAGTATAAGCGGATTGCTAAGCGTCTTATATCCTCTCTGCGTACTTTCGGGCTTCTTCTTGGCTGAGTCTTTCCCGTACTGTAGCCGGCTCACCTGGCTGGTTCCAATCGAAAGACGTACGAGGCTCGTACCCGTTTTCGAAATAGAAAGGGCTTATCTTAATTGAATCGTGCGGTAGTAGTGCTTATATAAAGTCTATAATCGGGAGAAGATCGGACTAGTTGTCTTAATGGTAGTTAATAAACGGATGAAGTCGTTGATCTAGGTACTAGTTTATAATCTCTATTTAGCCGTCTGTCTAGGGGTGGAAAGCGGTAGATAATTTTAACTTTATACCTAAAATACGGTAGAACTCCGTCTAGAATATCGAAATAAATTATGGTCCTCGATCAGATATAATAGTATCTAGGGGTCCGTAGTTACGGTATATATACGTAATAAATAGTTATGCTATATCCTTTATAGTCGCAGTTTTCAAATACGGTAGGGAGTATACCCGTTTACCCAGGCGGTCTACAATCACTAAAACGTTATCGAAACCCTTTACGTCCTTCGGGAACGACTTAAAATCTATAGAGATATATTGCTAAGGGCGGTCGGGGACGGGCAGCGACTTCAACATACCCGGAGGTAAATCTCGCGGGACGGTCGTACGACGATAGGTGTGGCAATTTCGGATAAATTAGGCGACATCCCGAGGGAGGTTTAGCCAGTAGTATCGAGTCCGTAATAGTTCCGTGGTTTTATTACGGCCCGGGTGAGCTATTAATATCTGGTTGTGAACTTCTTCGATTAACTTTATGTATAAGTGGTCCACATCGGGGACCACCAATCGACCTTAGTGCAGTAATAGTCCCTATAATAATTCCCACGGGGCCTACTGATCTCGCGCCTTCTGACGTTCTTCCTCTAGGGTCTCGCTCTGCTTATTGGCTTATAAGACCTAGTCTACTAGAAGTAACGGCTCCATATCCAATGGGGCTAGCTATAACTCCTGGTAGATCCGAGGATCTAGCATTTCGGGGCCTAGCATAACTTACGTTCTCTCATTCCGTACGGCTTCTTTCTGACCTTCTTGTTCTTGCTTGCGCCGGGTTAGGGCATCCGCTTTCTTATTCTGGCGACCCGGTCGGAACGCGATCTGGAAGTGGTACTAGGAGAGCGACATTGCCCATCGGGCTTGACGAGCCGTTAATTACCGCTTGGTCATGAAGTATTATAAGGCCTAATGGTTAGTGAAAATTTAGAACTGGTCCGTAACGCTCTGTAGTTCTGGTCGCTAATACTCTAAGGCGCTTATAATAGTAAGCATCTCCTTATCATGGATATCGTAGTTATGTTCCGCAGGGGCTATAGTCTTTGAATAGTAGGCGATGGGGTGCCAGCGGCCATTAACAGGATCCAGCTGTGATAGAACCGCTGCCAACACTCCATCGGAGGCGTCAGTCTCCAGCATGGTTTGTCGTTCCGGGTGGAAGTAGCCGAGGACGGGGGCCGTTAATAGTCGTAACTTTAGTTCTTCGAATGCCTTCTAGCAGTCTTCATCGAATAGGAAGGGGTGGTCTTTCTTAGTCAGTCGTATTAGGGGTTTCGTAATCCGGCTGTACTAGTAAATAAATATACGATAGTAGTTATAGAAACCTAGAAATAACTGGACGCCCTTTATTATAGTAGGAACCTATTAATCTTTAACAACTTAGATCTTCACTGGGTCCACTTTAATACCTTCTATAGAGATTATAAATCCTAGATATCGGGTCTCCTTAACGCTAAACTCGCTTTTCTTGATGTCGACTTACAGTCCGGCCTTCCGCAGACGCTCTAGGACCTTCTTAACTTATTCGGCGTGCTCTAGTTCGTTCTTAGAATAGATCAGGATATCGTCAAGGTAGACCGCGACAAAATCGTCTAAGAAATCGAATAGAACGTCGTTTATATAACGCTAGTAGGTTGCGGGCCCATTAGTCAGTCTAAACGGTAGTACTTTATACTTATAGGCGCCGTAGCGAGTCCGGAACGTTGTTAGTTCCTCGGAATCTGGGTGCATTCGAATACGGTGGAAGGCCTGCCGTATATCGAACTTTATAAATACACGAGCTTTCCGAAGTCGTACTAGGGTCTCATCGATCAGGGGCAATAGGTAACGGTCCTTTTTCGTTATGGCGTTCAGCTTCCGATAATCGACGCAAAAATATAGCCCTCTATTTAGCTTCTCCACGAATAGTATAGGGGACGCGTATAGTGCTTAACTTAGCTCGATAAATCCCTTCGGGAGATTCTCTTCGAGGTATTTCTTGATGAGGAGTAGTTCCGGCGCACTTTTCCGGTAAAGGGGGCTGTATCCAAGGGTACCTTCTCCTTCTAACTGGATCTTGTGGTCGTACGGCCGTGGGGGAGGGAGAGTATCAGATTTAGCCTTTAAAAATACGTCCTTAAATTCTACGTACTCCTTTAGAAGTAGACGCTCGACCAGCTGTTCGTCCGTTTCCTCGGCCGGGGGCTGTAGTCGGTCTTTAATAATCCGATTGATCTTGTAGAGGCTCGTGCTGTAGGCGGTATCCTTTACTCTCTTAAGGTTTCAATAGAAACCCACGGCTCTAATTATAGTGATATCGACTCCTACGCCGGGGGTGTCGACCGGGGGTAATATAACCTTTCTTTCGGTTACTGGTTCCGGTAGAGTTTAATCAACCTTCGCTAGTTCCTGTCGCATAACCCTCAGCCGTCGGCAGAGGTCCTGTTCGTGTGTTCGGGGGGTTATAGTGCGTGGACTGGATCTAGTGGCCTTCACCGGTAGTACTCGGACTGGGTCCCGCCCAGAGTCCGTTTCCTGTTGTTGCGTATTACGGGGTTAGGCTTGTCGCCCGCCAGCTCGTCGTTTGTCCTCCATTACGAACATCCGGTCGCGTTTTTTCACGTCTTCTTGGTGTCGGGAAAGGATAGCCGTGACCTAGAGGTTTTTTCGGGGCGTATATATCTCTCTTGTGAAAGTTGGTTCATGCTGGTGGTCTCGGGGCCAGAGTAGACGCTGATTCCGCACATCCAGCCAAATATTAAAATAGGTGAACTATTTACGGCCGAGGATAACCTCATAACTCCCCAAGTCTAAAACGAGCATAGGGAGGTCCTTCTATCGCCTCCCGTCGACTTCCAGGTGTAGAGTCAATATTTCAGAGACGGGCTTGCCGGGTCTTCCGTTATAACCTTTCACGGCATAGGGGTTCTTCAAACGTATAGTAGTAATATTTAGAAATCGGGATAGGTCTTACGCGAGTTTCGTATTAATAAAGATAAATCCGTTTGCTCCAGAATCAGCTAAGGCAGAGGTTTAAACTACATATCTATTAAATAATAATTTATATAGTATAGTAAAGTGCTTTCCGCCTAACAGCTGACTTAGATCGACAGAAGTTATATCGATATTATACTTCCCTAAGGAGGAGACTTCCCCTAGGGTTGTTCTTTTCCCTATTTATCCTTTATATCCTCACCTGCTTCAATAGCCTTGTTCTCCGCCTTTAAAGGGCAGTCGCGAGAGATGTATCCAGGTTGTCGGCAAGTGAAACAAGCGCCGGCTCGGCTCAAGGCCTGTTTCGTTACATCATCGTAGGTGGGTTAAGTGCGCGGAGTTTAGCTGCCTTCTCGCTCGGGTATCAAGAGCGGGGCCGGCGTTACTCGAGGGTTTAGTGCGGGAGGAGGAGTAACTCGGGTAGCCGCTACAGGAGTACGCTTAGTCGCCAGTCTGGCTTTAATCCGGTCGGTACGTTCCTAGAGGCGGTGGAGGCCTTGGTCGAGCACTCGGCAACGGTTAGCGACGTCTTAGTACGTAGTGAGTGTTTCGAATACAGGCAGGACCGCAGTCTAGAGGTCGATAGTGAGCTTATCGTATAGGTCGGGGCGTAGGTCTTTAACGGGGATCTTCGCAATATCGACGAGGTGAAGGAATTTCGTATAGAAATCAGGAAAGGTCTGATCCTTTTTCATCACCAGTCGTCGGTATTCTTATCGAGCGTTTAAGGTTTTATGCGGGTCAATGTAGATACCATCTAGAAAGACTAGCATCTCTATAGCGGTCATAAATAGGTCGGTAGCGTCAGCACTATAACGGGCCCGTAGGAAAATCTATGCTTCTCCTTTTGTGCGGCTGAAGATGTACGCCATCTTGGTGCGCTCGCCTTAGTTAGTGTTCGTGTCGAGCTTGTCGAGGATCTAGGTCTTCTAGTTCTTATAGCCGGGTTCGGCCTTACCATCGGAGAGCTGGTCGAGGTCCGGGAGGTTGAAAGGTTTGGGCTGTACTGGGTCTAGTCCTGGGGTCGAGTTTCGGTTGTGTCTAAGGTAGTCGATGATGGCTTATTTCTACGTAATTTAATTGTTGAGGTCGGTAATCTGTTCCTTTTAGTTGATGATCTAGACTTAGCAATCTTAAATAGTGCCTTCCTATTCCGTAATAGTGTTTCGTCCCTAAGCTATTGCTTCCAGGAGGGTCTGTTCGGGTATTGCTTTAATGTCTACGATAGTCTTACATCTTAGCAATTGCTGTAGTTGCGGGGCTGAGTTAATATCGCCGGCTATATATAAGTCGCGTCGGTTCGTGTTGGTCGGTTCGGTTTCTGTGTTCTGTTTGGTGGTCGGTAAGACAGTATAGTTGTCGGCCTCGGGTTCGTTTGATTCGGTCGGTCGTGCCATGATTAGCGTATTTAGTCTGTGACAGTGTAGTTATCGGCTTCGGTCAGTTCAGGTCGGTTCGGTCGGGGTGGGATATTATAATTCCTTCCCAGGATGGTTAAGGGGAGAGTTTAGTCTAATGTGACGGCACGTCATACCAATAGGATAAAGGCAGGGTATACGCTGCGCAACGGTATAGATTACTCAATACGAAGAGACTAAACTAGAGAGAGAAGGAAAATATCTAAAAGGGACGGTCGCGCCTGGCCTTAGATAAAGGTATGCCTCTGCTAAGGGTTCTGGTATACGCGCGCACCGCTAAGGATCCTAGTCACGTGCAGCCAATCACATATAGCCGTGCAATTT
Source organism: Capronia americana (assembly GCA_016110215.1). Lineage (NCBI taxonomy): Eukaryota > Fungi > Ascomycota > Eurotiomycetes > Chaetothyriales > Herpotrichiellaceae > Capronia > Capronia americana. Next base: position 1,674,028 of record JADWQD010000011.1, read on the forward strand.
GCACGGGTATATTACCTAATCAGGATAAGGCTTGGCAAAGCCCGATTTCTAATCTGGCAGCTGTCGCTATAACAACCTTCCTCCATATCTGTGCCAGTCCAGCTACTCCATATGCCGGGCACGTCTCGTTCCGTGACAACTCCGTAGTTTCCTTTATATAGCGCGTATTTACTAGCCGCTCTATATAGTTTCGAGTATTCACGAGCGGTATAGCGCTTAGTGTAGTTCGCGTAAGTTATCTTATTTCTATAGACCTAAGTAATATATCTAAACTATTAGTAGTTATAATATTATATAACCCTTACCTTCCTTATAAACCTTTTATATTCTTTAATTTCCTAGCTTATAATTAGACCTTCCGTAATAATCTAATTTATATTATAAGCCGTCGGAACCTTAATAATTAAAGAGTTAAACTTCTTCTCCGCTTAACTTACGCTCTTTAACCAGCTCACCCTTAAGATCTTAAGATCCGGGTGAAGGCGTCGGTTTTCCTCTTAAATCTTTATAGCTACTTATACCTATTAAGAGATATTAATATCCCTTATTTAGACTATATATATAAAGACTATAAAGATAGTCCTCTTAACCTTTATAGACGGTATAATAATCTATAACTACTTAAAACTCTTCTCGAGTAAGACTCTTAACTCTATTTATATTATTATAATAAGGAGATCCCTACTTATTAATTTCTAAATAGTTAAGATATCTTTCGTTACTTTCTTTAACTCTTTATAATAGATTACATTAAGTAGCGCCTTAACCTCTATATCCCTTAAGTGCTCGCGTTCTTAGTCGCTTTAGATTATAACCGTGATCTCCCTATCGCACCTCTTTATAGGAGGTTCTACGGGAGTAGGGGTAGTATTTAGCTAATTAGCTTAGGCCGCCACCTAGCTTTACGTTCACTATATACCTAGTCCGCTTAATAATAGTTTCTTCTTAATCTCCTCTATATTCACTAGGATCTACTTAATACTATTTATAACTAGCTTATTATATAATATCGCGTTACTTGCGTTACTAGTATTTAGGATCTAGATAATCCTAAATAACGCGTCTTTCTCCACCACTATATACTCCTTTTTATCTCTTTTAATGATCTCCGTACTATCTATAAGCTTCTAGAGCTTCTTAAATTATTCCGTAACCGTATAGAACCGCGCGTTACTACTTATAGGTGTAGGGGAATTAGTACTTCCCCTATTACTCTCCCCTCTTTCTCTCTTAATTCCTTTTATCCTCCCTTCTTAGGAGATTCCTAGCTAGTAGCTAGACTATCTATAGCTGTTTATAGTTATCTATAACTATACACTATCCTTTATTAAAGAACCCTTTTTACTCTACCTTATTTTATTAATATACTATATTATTATATTAAACTAAATTTATTTCTAGTTATTTCTAAGAAGGACTAATAATATCCTATAAAGAACTTAAATCTAATAGAAACTAGAATAAAGATAACTATACTATTATATTACTATTTATAAATATAACTAAAGCTAATAACTATATTATTATAGACTAAATATATTAATTATAGTATAACTAACTAAATTAAATAAATCTAAAGCTAATAACTATATTATCTTACTAACTACTAAATAAAATATAGAAACTAAACTAATTAATATAAACTAATATAACTTATATATAGCCGGTAATATTAATTTAGCTCTATAGCTATAGTAATTATTAAGATATAAAACCGCTATAAATATTAAAGCTATATCTAAATAGACCTTCCTAAAAGTAATAGCTTAGAGATAAAATACTATTATAGAATAGAAAGATATTATTTAAGACTACTAGATTTAGATTATTAAATATAAAGAATTATTAAAAAAAAAGTTCTTTAATAAAGGATAGCGTATAGTTATAGATAACTATAAACAGCTATAAGCAGTCTAGCTACTAGCTAAGAATCCCCTAAGAAGGGAGGATAGAAGGAATTAAGAGAGAAAGAAGGGAGGGTAATAGGGGAAGCACTAATCCCCCTACACCTATAAGTAGTAACGCGCGGTTCCACGCGGTCACGGAATAATTTAAGAAGCTCCAGAAGCTTATAGATAGTACGGAGATCATTAAAAGAGATGGAAAGGAGTATATAGTGGTGGAGAAAGACGCGTTATTTAGGATTATTTAGATCCTAAATACTAGTAACGCGAGTAATATAATATTATATAATAAGCTAGTTATAAATAGTATTAAGTAGATCCTAGCGAATATAGAGGAGATTAAGAAGAAACTATTATTAAGCGGACTAGGTATACAGCGAATATAGAGCTAGGTGGCGGCTTAGGCTAATTAGCCGAACACTACCCCTACTCCCGCAGAACCTCCTATAAAGAGGCGCGATAAGGAGATCACGGTTATAATCTAAAGCGACTAAGAACGCGAGCACTTAAGGGATATAGGGGTCGAGGCGCTACTTAATATAATCTAATGTAAAGAGCTAAAGAAAGTAATAAAAGATATCTTAACTATTCAGAAATTAATAAGTAGGGACCTCCTTATTATAATAATATAAATAAAGTTAAGAGTCTTACTTAAGAAGAGTTTTAAGTAGTTATAGGTTATTATACCGTCTATAAAGGTTAAAAGAACTACCTTTATAGTCTTCGCCTATATAGTCCGAATAAGGGATATTAATATCTCTTAATAAATATAAGTAGCTATAAAGATTTAAGAGGAAAACCGACGCCTTTACCCGGATCTCGAGATCTTAAGGGTAAGCTAGCTAAAGAGCGCGAGTTAAGCGGAGAAGAAGTTTAGCTCTCTAATTATCGAGGTTTTAACGGTTTATAATATAAACCGGATTATTACGGAAGGCCTAATTATAAGCTAGGAAATTAAAGAATATAAAAGATTTATAAGGGAGGCTAGAGTTATATAATATTATAACTACTAATAGTTTAAATATATTACTTAAGTCTATAGGAACGAGATAACTTACGCGAACTATACTAAGCGCTATACCGCTTATAAATACTTAAAACTATATAGAGCGGCTAGTAAATATACGCTATATAAAGGAAACTATAAAGTATAGAATAAAAGATACTAGGTCTAGAGATAGGAGATCTAAAAAGTAAGGGACCTAAAAGAGCTAGCGTTACGATACTATAACGATATATTAAAGAAGGCTATAACGAGTTCCGCAGCATCCCTAGCGAGAGGAGTAACTCCCAGCATTAAAGCACGACCTAACCTATAGGCACTAAGACAAAAAGGAAGGCCTACTAGCATCACATTAGCAGGCAGAGACCTAAGGCAATCCTAGCTTAACGTATCCGGAAAGAGGACTACTAGCAATATATCGCCCCCTCCCGTAACCCTTCGGGATAAGTCCCCGTCGAAAAGGAATAGAGAAGATACCGAGATTAAAAGTTTAAGTAGAGACCCTCTAGATTATAAATAAGTATAACTACTCTATAGATCTTATAGTATAATGTAAATTATAGAAAAGAGAGTATAATTATTCCGCTCCTTAAGGATATAAGAGTCTATAAGTTTAATATTATCGTAATCTAGGAGCTATAGTGAAATAAATATATTATAATAAGTTACTACCCGACTCGCCTCCCCTTCCACCTTATATACCCTTAATATAATAATATAAGAGTATACCTCTATATTAATAAGAGGCTAAAGATTAGCTTATAGTTAGTTATAAACTACTCTACGGACTTTTAAATAATCTTAATTAAGTAAGAGGGTACTACTATAGATATTTATAATATCTATAACCTAAGCCCTAAGTTAAGCTCCTCCTAGCTCTAAGGCGCCCTTACTCTCCTCCTTAAGAAGTTATAAGTAGATATAATAAACCTTATAGTTAGGGACTTTAACCTTTATTACCCCCTATAGAATAGATTAAATAAATTTACATTCTACTCTATAGCCGACGACTTCCTTAATATCGCGAGGGACTATTCGCTATTACTTATAACCCCTTCCGAGATAATAACCTAAAAGGAAAGAGGTACTAAAAGTATAATTAACCTAGTATTCCTTTTAACTCTCTATATTTATAAAGTATTATAATATACTATATAACTAGATATAGAATAATCCTCTAACTATAAACCTATTAAAACGACTATTTACTTTAGTCTAGAACTAGCTAAAACCCCCTAAAGACGAAACTAGAAGAAGCTGGACTCGGAAGTAATACTAAAGGCCCTTAAGCGCTAGGATATAAGTCACTAGCTAGACTCTAAAAGCTAAATTAATATAGTAGTCTAAGATATAACACGAATTATTATAAATATAATCAAGGTATTAGTCCTATAGATAAAGTCCTTAGGGTATAATAAGTTCTACTAGACTGATGAATACTTACAGGTAATAAGAGAGTATTGGAGAGCCCACCTCGACTATCTACACCTTAATACTATATAATCCCTTAAGCTCCGAAGAGTTGCGAGAAATAGGAAGGTCGTAGTAATAAGGAAGGCGAAGTAATAAGCCTTTCGCTAAGGGATCGCTAAACTAGCGGGAACCCTAGAAGGCCTATAGAAAGCTAGTAAATAGTCGAAACGGGCAGAAACCGTAAGGGCCCTCCTATAGCTACTGAAGATTATAATCGAGGCGATATAAGGAGAGACCGAACAGATTACGAACCTCTAAGAGAAGCTCTAAACCTTCTAAAAGCAGTTCTTCCCCGAGAATATACGCGCGGATACGAGAGATATTAAGACAGCTAGCTACCCGGAGCCACTCCCTATATAAGATAAAATAGAGGAAGACGAAGTGTATACGGTAATTCGAAGGGTTATAAGTAAAAAAGCACTAGGCCCGGACTAAATCCCGAATATAGTTATTAAGGCCGCTATAATATAGCTAGTCTTAAGACTCTTATAAATCTTTATAGCGGCGTTATAACTAGAATACCACTCTATAAAATAGAAGTGAGTAATTACGCTTATTTTAAGGAAGCTAAGTAAGCTTAACTATTCTACTATTAATATATACCGACCGATTATATTACTTAATACTATAGAGAAGATCTTTAAGATTATTATCGCGAGGAGACTCTCGAAACTAGTAGAAACCTATTATCTTCTCTCCGATTTATAGATAGGAGCCTAGAAGGGAAGATTAATAAGTTTAGTACTCTAGCTTATTATAGAATAAATCTATATAATCTAGAACCTCTCCGGAGAGTTATAAGTAGTTATAGTACTTTATATAGATATTACGAGAGCTTTTAATAATATATTATGTTTATAGCTACTATATAACCTTTAAAAGAGACGTGTCCCGAGCCTTATATTAGGATAGATAGAGAGCTTTCTAAACGGACGAACCACGAAACTTAATATACTAAAAGGCGAGACTCTATACTTTAGTATAATCGAGGGGATCCCGTAGGGGTCTTTAGTCTTACTAATTATCTTTCTTATCTTTCTCTTCTTTATAGCGGATCTTCTAAATAATATTAGGAATAAAGGGCTATAAACTACTCTAGTCGAATTTATAGACGATATATATATCCTTATATACAGCGAGTCTATAGAGTGTAACTACGCGAAACTAGAAAGAATCTATCGTAAATACTAATAATAGGCGTTAAGCTATAGGGCGAAGTTTACACCGGATAAATATAAGCTAATATACTTCACGAGAAACTGTAGTAAGTTTAATATAAAGGTAGGGGTTATAATTAAGGGGATATAACTAGAGGTAAGGTAATCCGTTAAGATCCTAGAGATATAGATCAACTTAAAACTTAAGTAAAAGAAATAGCTCTAGGAGGTAAAAAGCCGATTTAAATTATAACTACTTATATTCGGTCGTATTACCCGGTTAACCTAAGGGGTAGGGCTACTATAATTACAGCTAGTTTACTTAATAGTACTCTAACCTATAATAAGTTTCGCCTCGGAGATCTAGTGGAGCCTAGACGGCCTTAAATTAATAGTAAAGTTAGTTAATAAGAAGTTAGAGGTTATATAAAACTAAAGGCTATAATATATAATTAGAGCGTATAAGGCGGTAGAGGGCCCAACCCTTAAGAGGGAGTTAGAGGTTCCCCTAATCTATCTTAACATTGAAAAACGGCTCGCAGCACTCTTATTACGGATACACTACTCCCTAGCCGGACAATTTATAAGAGAGGAGTGTAGTAAAATCCGGTTATAATACCCCGAGATAAGACGATAGACGTTATAATGAAGGGCGACCCCGATAATACTAAAGCTCTAATAGCTATAGCAGCACTTCCCTAATTAATTCCGCTCTAAGATACTATAATAGGATCCGAGAGGTTTAGTAACAATATAACCGAAGCCTTAGAAGAAGACCTAGTAAGAGTACTCCTAAGCAGTGTAGGACCTAAGGTGGTCCTAATATACCGAGTCTATCCCTATATATAAAAGACCCCCGGCGCTCCTCGTAGAGAGGCACAACCTAAAGGAACTATATGTAATCTTTCTGAAGGCATTAAGCTCGATAATAACTTAGATTCGCACGGAAAAGATCGGACTTAACGCCTTCCTCCACGAAAGAAGAGTTCTAGGATTCCTCCCTATGTGCGGTTACGGGTGGTCATGATAGACTATAAAGTATATTATCCGATACTGCCCTAACTAATAAGAAAGGCGGGCACCCCTCTATAGCTTACAGTATTAGAGCAACTATTAAAAGCTTATCGAAACCTCAGCGGAGGCTAAGGTAGTAGCGATCTAGCTACAGTAGATAAACCTCCTCCCCTAATTTAGCCTTAGACTCGGCCTCGGGCACGAGCGCGGGGGGTAGGCCGACTAGCTAGCCCTCATCTTATTCGAGACGGTTACGAGTAGTTACGGGAGTTTAAGGAAGGTTTTATTAAAGAAAGTTGGTCGTATTATATATAGTACTTTAGCTAAGGTGCTGGCCTATTACTTACTAGCTTACCTACTCGCCTAAGGTTACGAGCCTTTACTAAAAGATATAAGTAATAAAGCTTATAGCCTAAAATGTCTGCTCGCTTAGTTATAAGCTATTATAATTAGTCACTTTACTTTCCACTAGTATATATAACGCTAGAACTCTATAAAAACTATTTAAAACCTTATATAACCACTTAATTTAAGAGGTCTCTAAGTTCGCGGGCGCCGACTTATTAATGAGCGGGACGCTTTACAGCCGGAGCGGAACTAGTCGTAACTGACTTAGGAGTAGACTTAGCTTTAGCCTTAGGAGTAAGTTTAATAATTTTAGAAGTTCGCGGAGAGTTATAAGTAATTATAATAGTCTCTTAAGCTTTATAAAGTGCCTCTTTAGTAATCTTCTAAGCTTTACGGGCTAAGGCTTCCTTAGTTATTACTAGGAGAGTTAGTGTAGTTATAATAGGTTATGAAGGGGCAAGACTTATATTTAATAGCGAAAGTATAGTTAACTTCCTTAGATTACTAGACGCAGTAAGCATAAGCTAGAATAAAATTAGCAGGTTACGACAGGTTATAAAGAGATAAGCTAGCTTACCACCACGCTTTATACTACTAAAGGATATATAAGTTTTAAATTTACTATATTAGCCAGCGCACTTAGTATAAGCTAATAAATTAGTTGCGAACGGTTATAAGAGAGATAGTATAAACGCGGATCGTTACGGTCTCCCTTAATTTAAATTAAGTATACTTTATCTTCGGAAGCTCGGAGTTCTATTAAGGGGGTTAGTATAGTTATAAATAGTTACGGAAAGTACTTACTAATAGAGGTAGCGGTTTAGAAGAGGTGCTTATCTTAGGGGTCGCGCTAATTTAGGATATCTATAATGTTATTAAAAGTCTTCGTAACTATTAGTAACCTAGTAGTTTAGGAAGTTTACTAAGGGTATATACTTAGAGGATTATATAAGTATAGCTACTAAAGCGCTTATAAGGACCTTTATATAGTATAGTGGTCACGAAAGGTTATAAATAGAAAAGAAAGAAGATAGAAAATATAGTACAGGGGAAGGTGTAAGAAAAATAAAGAAGGGGTACGAGTATATACTTATACTAGGGAACCTACTCGAGACTGATTATAACCACTCGTAACTATAGTATAAGAGTTAAAGCAGAAGATAAAGGTTATAATACTCACCGACTATTTACTTACCTTTCACTTCTCTCTCACCTACTGCTCACCTTATAATTCACCTATAATTTACCGATAATTTACTTTACGTTTACCTCAGCTACACCTCACTCCAGCCTCACTCCAGCTTCACTCTACTACTAGAGGAAAGTCGCAACCTATCGCAACTGAAGTGTGCTTAAAAACTTTTAAATAACTTTAGAGGGGAGGCCCGCGACCCCGATACCCCTAGAACCCTACTCCCCCGGAGGGAGACGGGTCGCAACTAATCGCAACTAGAGGGAAAAGGAAAGAAGGGAGGAAAGCCTAGAGGCTTAAAGGATGATCCGGCGCTGCCTGTAAAGGCTCGTAAACACCCGGTATAAAGCGAAACTAATGGGAACTAAAGAGGGCAGGTTTTATTCCCCGGGAGGGTTTTCCCTATCCTATTTAATAGTTTATAGAATCCCTAATATAAGCTTTAAGTAGCTTCTAGGAGTAGAGAATTAAAAAAAAAAAAAAAAAAATATAAAGAATTAATTATTAATCTTAATAATTAGATTATATAAAAGTAAGTTATTATTAACTATCTTAAAAGAAACTAAAATATAACCTCTAAGCTAGCTTTAATATAATATATTAATATCCCTAACCTTAAACCCCTTTTTAATAAAAGAGATCTTATCTTTAAGCTATAGAGATCTAAGATTTTTAATAAATTTTTTACTAATATCTTTTAGTTTCTCTTTAAAGAAGTTAAGATAGTATATCTTTATAGTTATACTACTTAAGATACTTAATAATATTTATAAACTTAATATAGTCTTAATAAGAAAGATTCTTTTTATAATATTAAAGATATACTTAAGTTCTTAGTAAGAATATATACTAATTTATATAAAGTTAAGAATATATATAAGAAATATTAAATACTATATATAAAAATAATAAAACTCTTTAATAACTTTTATACTAAATTTCTATATTTAGCTAATAAAAATAAGGTACTAAATATTAACTTATATTTTAATTTATAAAATAAACTAATACTAACCTTTTTTTTTAATTTTTTTTTTAATTTTTATTTTTTTTAAATTCTCTACTTCTAGAAGCTACTTAAAGCTTATATTAAGGATTCTATAAACTATAAAATAGAGTAGGGAAAACTCTCCCGGGGAATAAAACCTACTCTCTTTTATTTCTATCGGTTTCACTTTATACTAGGTATTTATAAGCCTTTATAGATAGCGTAGGATTATTCTTTAAGCCTTTAGGCTTTCCTTTCTTCTTCCCCTTTCCTTCTAGTTATAATTAGTTACGACCCGTCTCCCTCCGGGGGAGTAGGGTTCTAGGGGTAGCGGGGTCGCCGGCCTCCCCTCTAAAGTTATCTAAAAATTTCTAAGGACTCTTTAGTTGCGATAGGTTATAACTTTCCTCTAGTAGTAGAGTAAAGCTAGAGTAAGGCTAGAGTAAGGTATAGTTAAGGTAAATATAAAGTAAATTATTAATAACTTATAGATAAATTATAAGGTAAATAGTAAGTAAGAGAGAAGTAAAAGATAAGTAAATAGTTAATAAGTATTATAATCTTTACCTTTTATTTTAGTTCTTATATTATAGTTATAAGTAGTTATAATTAGTCTTATATAGGTTCCTAAATATAAGTATATATTTATACCCTTTCTTTTTATTTCTTATATCTTCCCTTATACTATATTTTTTATTTTCTTTCTTTTCTATTTATAATCTTTTATAGTTACTATACTATAAAAAGATCCTTATAAGCGCTTTAATAGCTATACCTATATAATCCTCTAAGTATATACCCTTAGTAAACCTTCTAAACTACTAGGTTACTAATAATTATAAAGACTTTTAATAATATTATAGATATTCTAAATTAGCGCGACCCCTAAAATAAGCACCTCTTCTAAACCGCTACCGCTACTAGTAAGTACTTCTATAACTATTTATAACTATACTAACCCCCTTAATAGAACCCTAAGCTTCTAAAGATAAAGTATACTTAATTTAAATTAAGGGAGACTATAATAATCCGTATTTATACTATCCCTCTTATAACTATTTATAACTAACTTATTAGCTTATACTAAGTACGCCGGCTAATATAGTAAATTTAAAACTTATATATTCTTTAGTAGTATAAAGTATAGTAGTAAGCTAGCTTATCCCTTTATAACCTCTTATAATCTACTAATTTTATTTTAGCTTATACTTACTATATCTAGTAATCTAAGGAAGTTAACTATACTTTTACTATTAAATATAAGTCTTACCTCTTTATAATCTATTATAACTATATTAACTCTTCTAGTAATAACTAAGAAAGTCTTAGCCCGTAAAGCTTAAAAGATTACTAAAGAGGTACTTTATAAAGCTTAAGAGACTATTATAATTACTTATAACTCTTTATAAACTTTTAAAATTATTAAACCTACTCCTAAGGCTAAAGCTAAAGCTAAAGCTAAAGCTAAAGCTAAAGCTAAAGCTAAAGCTAAAGCTAAAGCTACTCCTAAGTTAGTTATAACTAGTTTTAACCCGGCTATAAAGCGTTCTACTTATTAATAAGTCGGTCCCTATAAACTTATAGGCCTCTTAAATTAAGTAGTTATATAAGGTTTTAAATAGTTTTTATAGAGTTCTAGTATTATATATATTGATGAGGAGTAGAGTAACTAATTATAATAGCTTATAACTAAGTAAGTAGATATTTTAGGCTATAAGCTTTATTACTTATATTTTTTAGTAAAGGCTTATAATCTTAAGTAAGTAGGTAAGCTAGTAAGTAATAGGCTAGTACCTTAGCTAAAGTACTATATATAATATAACTAACTTTCTTTAATAAAACCTTCCTTAAACTCCTATAACCGCTTATAACCGCCTTATATAAGATAAGGGCTAGCGAGGCGGACTACTCTCCGCGCTTATTCTTAAGGCCGAGTCTAAGGCTAAACTAAAGAAGGAGGTTTATTTACTATAGCTAGGCCGCTACTTTCTTAGTCTCCACTAGGGTTTTAACTAGTCTTTAGTAGTTACTCTAATACTAAAGGCTATAGAGGGGTACCCTTCTCTCCTACTAATTAAGGTAGTACCTAATAATATACTTTATAGTTTATTATAACTATCTATAACTATATATAGAGAGAATTCCTAAAACTCTTCTTTTATAGAAGAAGGCGTTAAGTCTAATTTTTTTTATATAAATCTAGGTTATTATTACGCTTAATATCTTTTAAAAGATTATATATAGTTTCTTTAAGTTATACCTCTTTATAAGGAGGGCTAGAGGTCTCCTATATATAGGGACGAACTTAATATATTAGGCCTATCTCCGGTTTTATATAGCTTAGGAGTATTCTTACTAAGCCTTCTTTTAAGACCTTAATTATATAGTTACTAAATTACTTAGATCCTATTATAGAATCTCGACGCGGTATTAATTAGGGAAGTTTAGCTATAGCTACTAGAGCTTAAGTATTATTAGGGTCGCCCTTTATTATAACGCTTATTATCTTATCTTAAGGTGGTATAACTAGATCTTACTATACTCCTCTCTAATAAATTAGCCCGCTAAAGAGTAGTATATCTATAGAAGAAGTGCCGTAAGCCGTTTTTCGGTATTAAGATAGATTAGGAGAACCCTTAACTCTATAATAGTATAGTATACTAATAGGATAAAGGTAGAGTAAATATAATATAAAGATATAGATTACTTAATATAAAGAGACTAAACTAGGGAGAGAAAGAAGAGTATCTAAAGAGGCGGCTATACCTTATTATAGGTGAATATTTCCCTTTATTAAGGGTTCTAGTATATATATATATCGCTAAAGGCCTAGATTATATATAGCTAATTATATATAGTTATATAACTTATATAGATATATTACCTAATTAGGGTAAGGCTTAGTAAAGACTAATTCCTAATCCGGTAACTATTATCGGGCTAGCCTTTCCTAGCCCTCATCTATATCTATCCTATTCTAGCTATTACGGAGGCTAGGCGCGTCTCGTTCCGTAATACTTACTAGATTTATAGCTAGTTGACCGGCTCTCGATATAAATATAGCCTAATTAGCCTCAGCCAGTTGACTCAGTTAAGCTTTACC